>QEPC01014088.1:3819087-3864798 GCA_003113815.1 Sphenodon punctatus | reverse complement strand
AACCTCCCAGTACTCCCCCTGCTCTCACCAGGGGAAGTCCCTGGGTCCACCCTCCTTTTTTTAACCCCCCCTTACCTACAACCCCCACCCTACCACCCTAGCCCTGTACAAAAGACGAAGCCCACACAGAAACAAACAATAACCCCCTGCCACCCCCTGCTGCCCCCCAAAAAGTGCCACGCCCTTCGGCCACAGCCTGCAGCTCAGCTGCTGTCCCTGGGGCTTTTAGCCCCCAGCTACTTCCGGGTGGTGGGGGGAGGGGACAGGTCAGCCCACGTGGCTGGCCTCTGCTATTCCCCCCCTCTCCCCCACAACTCACTGACAGTTCTTCTTTCCCCTGCAGGTCCCAGCGGCAGCGGCAGCAGCGGCGGGGACGGCACCAACAGCGGCGGCAGCACCAGGAGCAGCAGCGGAGCACCAGCGGCAGAGCCCAAATAAGGGTAGATATGAATTCCCTCTCTCTGTAGGTTTGCTATTAGGGCAATCAGGATCTTTGTGAAGGTTCTTGGAGCTGAAGCGAGGCCGAAAGAAAGGGCTCTGAACTGCCAGTGCACATTCTGGTACAAAAATCTGAGCCATTTCCTGTGGAGGGGTCTGATGGGAACGTGCAGGTACGCCTCTCTGAGGTCGAGAGAGACTAGCCAATTGTCCTTCCTCAGACTCCGGGCAGATGGAAGAGACGGTCTCCATCTTGAACCTCTGTTTCCTGACATACCTGTTGAGGTTTTTCAAATCTAACACTGCCCTCCAGTTTCCCTTCTTTTTTGCTACTAAAAAAAGGATTGAACAGAAGCCCTGTTTGACTTCTCCTGCCTAGACTCTTCCTATGGCCCAGATAGAGGAGAGCCTCTAAATCTCTCCCAGCATGGCCTGGTGCTTGGTCGGATTGTTGGACATGGGAGAAGGTAGGAATCTGTGCCTGGGGTGGTCCTGCAGCTCCATAGCATACCCCTGTGTTATGCAGAGGTCACCCAATTGTCTGATACCGATTTCTCCCAGACCCCGTGGAAGCTCTGCAGCCTGCCTCCTACTTCCCCTGCCCCCAAATAGTCAGGAGTTCTGCTTTGCTTGGCACAAGATTGATGAATGTGCTTGGGACCTCTGGTTCCCGAACCTTCCCTGTCTACTTCCCCTGCGTCGAAAGGAGGCGGCGGCCTTGGAGTCTCTGTTGCTTTGGGGGTAAAAACGTCTAGGGGAGTTTGAGGCTCATCTGAATCTAAACAGTTGCCCCCCCCCCAAAAAAAAATTTTTTTTCCCCCTGTTTTTAATTACTTGTTGGAGTGTTTTCTTTTTCCCTTGGGTCTGTCTGGGTTTCTACATATTCCCCCTCAGATCCAGAAGAGGACTCAGAGCTCAGCATTACGAGGGTCCACTCCTTGCTGCCCCTGGGGGGAACTCTCCCCTGAATCCTGAGGGGATTCTAGCAGGCGTGCCACGGAGCCCCCTAGTGGCGCCTTTTTGCTTGTTTTTCCTTCCCTTTTTTCTTTTTGGGGGGGCTTTTTTCTGGAAATTGTCTCTGAGGGAGGGGCCCTTTTCCTTTTCCCTTGGGGCTGGAGCTCGCATAGTCTGTTGAGCAACTCTAAGATTTTCCCCATGGAATCATGCAGGGAATTCATAGAGACTACGTGCGTGTCCGCGGGTTGCCTCCAGCTGAATTTCGGGTGACTGCATGCTGTCCAGACGGGCCACTCCCGGTCCCTGGATGGGACACTGGTCGGAGCAGAAACCAGCTCTGGTCCTAGGCGGGGCGAATGCCGGCCGTTGGCTGAGACAAACGCCGTTCTTTTTTTTGTTTGTGTTTTTTTTGTTTGCGTACAGCTTCCCCCGCTCCCAGGCACACTGCAAGGGAGCTGACTGTGGCTTTTGTGCAGTTCCCTAGAGCGCGTCAGGGAAAATCGCCGCCTCTCAATTGGCCCCGCCTGCCCTGTTGTAGGTCCCCGCTCCCGGGGGGAACACAAAGACTGTCCCTGACGGTCCGAAGGCAGGAGTCAGGATCCGGGTAGTTTAGGAAGGAGCATGCGCAGTAGAAAAGTTTGAGTACTTCTGCCTCCTCGCGGTCAAGCGGAAGCTATCCGTGCAGAGGATTATCCGGAGACAGGGGAGAAAAATCACTTTAGCTATCAGTTAATATTTCACCATTCTGATTTTCAGGAGTTTTGTTATTTTTCAATATCAAATTAAGACATTTAGTGGCATCCCTATTTCCTAGTAGCTTCCTCATTCTCTCCTCTGTATTTTTCCCTCTTTTTCATCAATAGCTGTCCCAAAAGCCCTGCAGCAGAGTCAGCCTATGGTCAAAAGGGCACAAATCCAAATCCCAAGTCTTAAAAAAAAATGTGTGTAGTGTATTCTAGTTCTTCCCTATCTAAAAAGTTTAATAATGTAAGTTGTTGTAGCACAACAATAATCTTAAAGCATCTGTGCACTATCTCAGTGCAACTTAAATTTTATGACACCATTTACATTTTCCTCCATTTTCTCTTCACAAATTTAAGTCTCAAATTTCTTTCATGTCCTATTTAGAACTAGTTCGTTTCCCAGGGCTTTTTTGCTTTCTTGTAGATCAACTTCAGTGCTATTATGGTAGAATTCAAAAAGACACTTTATTTTATCTGTATTCTTGTTGGAAGAGCTAACAATTGGGAAAATTAGATGCTCTGTTATGAAATTAATAAAATCATTAATTTTATACACTATACACAATGCAGTACAAACCTGCGTACGCCATTTCTTTGTCGACTGCTTATATACATACACTAACTGTTCCAAAGCTAGTTATGTATACAAAAGGCTGCAGATCTAAGCTAAACATTCTTCCTCCTTTATGAGAACTTACATTTTATAAAGGTAAGTTGAAATAAATACATTCATACCTTTGCTTCATGTTTCACAAAGACTTCAACAACATCATTGTGAGCTTTTTCCGATGCCACATGAAGAGGTGTCAGGAAGCTTTATTAAAAATAAAGTCATTAATTTAGCAGGAATTTTATCACCATTTCAAAAGCATCCATCAAGTTTACTACTCACTCTTTTGTCTTCTCATTGATATTGGCTCCTTTTCTCAGCAGCAGTTCACATACTTGCTTTCTTTTGGGATACGGAGAGGTAGCAGCACAGTGCTAAACATTTTAAAAATGCAAATATAAAATGCATATTAATATCTAGCTGTCAACTATGGCCAGATCATGTGTCAGGATGTACTAGAACAGACTTTTGCACTGTGGAAAGTCCTACTGATTTCAATGGGAGCTTTGCATGGACACAGGCAAAATACCTGTAGTTGAAAAGAACGCAGATAAGAAAACAGTTGATAAAACCAACATTTCATAATGCAGTTCTTCTGTTGGTACACAAACCCAAGAGATGCATTTTTGGGAGACATTACCCCGCAACAATATGCTATTACAATGGCACAACTTATATTCTATTAAATGGCTTATACAGAATGTCGTTTTTCCTGATGGATTCCCTCTATTGCTTCCTCATAATATGGCAACTCAGTAAATTTATCAGAACAAAGTAGTCACAAGCAGGAGAAACACATACCTAGACAGCTACACTATAAGTGAACACACTGGTTTGATCTTTCTGAGTTAGTACTTACTTTAAAAAAATAAATTAAAATTTTTTACAAAATTAATAAATGAAGGTACTTGTGAGGAGTTTTTTTAGTAGACTCAAAATCAGCTGGATTCTAAACAAAACATCAAAATAAACAGCATTGTCAGGAATGGGAGAATATAGGGAGAAAGATTACTGTTGTGCTGCATTAACTGGCATTAGGGTAAGATTTAACAGCTTTACTATTTTTTCACTGACAAGTTAAATTTGAGTATGCTAAACTGAAAGGTGACTGAACTACAAAACGTGACCTAAGGATATTAGAAAGACAAAGCAGAAAATGAAGGGAAAACTTAAGCTAGTGACAGAGGAAAAAATAATTCTACACTGAAGTACACACTGCATGGAGATACATTGAAAACGGCAGTTGTGAAGAAGAGCTAGCAAAAATAGACATATTAGATACAAACTGTCACAGATATGATGGCAAAGCCATGCTACCTTCATGAGGAATTAACTAGGTTATGCACTCATGGAGGTTGAGTCCTAAAAAGCAATTAAGGCAGTTAATATTGGATTCTGAGTAAGTGCCCACTGCAAGGCAGAGACTTGTAAGACAAGTCAAGAATATCAAAGGTTTGAATCACTAAGGGCACCCTCAGTGTAGAGCTCTACTGAGGCTGAAAGAACCCTAAGTCCAATGTTAGTCTAGCTGTGTCAGGACTGACCTGAACCCGGTCCTAATGTAGCTAGGCTCTTCTGAATTCAGGCCCAATCTAACAGGGGTGACCCTCTCCGCCATGGAGCACGGACTCATGATATTCCATGGAGTGGAGCCATGTCACCAAAGGGGCACCTTAACACCCTTTTTCTGATGTAGTCCCAATTTACGGAGTGCTGAGACATCACGGCCTTCCATGGGGGCAGAGCCTCCCGCCCACAGGGAGTCTGGCCTACGCCAAATCTGAGGGGCTTAGACAGGGCCCCAATTCTTCTGTGGATTTTTTAAAAAAAAAATTCCGCTGGAGTGTCCAGGACTCCTGGCTCGATTCTGCTGGTCCCTGTCCCCTACTCCCACTGCGCCAGGTTGGGGGGGAGGGGCTGCAGCAGGGGGTTACTGTCCCCCCCTCCCCCCTCTGCTTGGGCTTAGGTAGGAGCGGCGGCAGCAGGAGCCCTGAGTACTGTCGCTACCTTCCTCTTCTTAAGCCTGGCCAGCAGACTTTCTGGTCAGGTTGGGTGAGAGGGAGGGCAGCAGCAGCGCTTGAGGCTCCTGTCAAGTGGGCCTAGGTGGGAGGGGCCGGGAGGTCTCCACCCCACCCCACCCCCTCTAGCCCAGCAACTCCACTGGCAGCTTACCTGGCTGACCCTTCGGCTGACTGTTTTCCGGTCCTGCCGGAAAGAGCTTCCCAGGGCAGTCGGGGCTGGATAACGCTATCAGCTCCACAAGCATGCCCTATTAAGCACCATTGGGTGGCGTCGGGAAGTGAAGCTGCACCACCAGCCAGGTGAGTTTCTCCCTCCTCCTTCCCCCTCCCCCAGTCTGGGCTGCCCTGCCTCCAACCTGGAGTCCCCAAAAACCTGGCAAGCCCAGGAGCAGGGAAATCCCAGTAGAGCAGCTGTGCCAGGGTTTCCCTGTTGCTGGGTCCCTCCGGAGCCATGGCTCACCCAGTCCGCGACGGCAGGAGTCAGCGCTGCTGCTATCCTTTCCCATCCTCAGCCCAGCATGCTCAGACTTCCTGAGCAGGCCAGGCTGGGGCAAGGGATGCCTGCTCGGCTGACATCCCAGCAGGTAAGCGTCTGATTGGCTTATATGCAATGATTGATGGGTGACATCACTGCACACAAGCTAATCAGAGGCTTATCTGCCATGATGTCACAGGGCAAGGGAAATTCCATGGGGAATTTCCCTGTGGCCGATTCTGTGCAAAGAACACGATTAGCGGTAGCGCATTTTACTCTGGGCCATGGGCTTAGACCAGGCCAGCTCTCAAACTGACTGACTGGTGGGATTGCTCGGGGTTTGGTCTGCAGAGTGCCACCTCAGTGTATTATTTTGAATGCTTATTTTACAAGAAACATTCCCCCAAATTGGTTCACCCAAAAAAAATAAAAATAATAAATAACGTTAGTTTTGAAGTGATGCCCAATACGCTTAGTTTAGCCACAACACACCTCAGGCCAGTGAAAACTATATTTAAAGTATTACCAAAGCAGTTTCATGCGTCTGAGGATGCTTGAAGTTGACTATCTCCAGAGAAAGATATTTTTTGATGCGAGCTACATCAGATTCCCGAGCAGCCTGTAGAAGTGAGTGACCTTTGAATTCATCTAGAAGAGAACACAGGTTTTATGGCATAGAGGTCTGGAAATCATTGAGAAAAGTTTGCTTTCACTAGGAAAATATTCCTTCTTCAATCCAGAAGAAACAACTTCAAGCTATTACTAGAACAATGGTTTTCAAGGTTTTTGCCTGAGAGACCCCATTTGAGACTTAGGGTAAAAACAAGTGAGACGTTAGCCCACTGAAGACTGGGTTTGGTCTATGCAGTCCACACTCACAAGTTTTGCGTGTCCAGTCTAATAAACAAGAAGCCTCTGATGTCTCTTTCATGCACTTGCAGGCAACGCCAATGAGAGAGAGCATGGAGCAGGAAGCAGTCGCTCCTCCAATGCCCTAGGATTTTTGCCTGTGACTCTATGGCCACTTGGCCACGTTACCGCACCACTGAATCCCCTGGCGGGGGATCTTATGGTGTGCAGTGCACATAGGCACTTGTAATTAGCCGCGTCCAGCAGCTTTTTTTCTTTCTATTGTCAGGGGTGGACGTTGAGCCCTGACACTCGAAAGAAAAAAAGGCGCAGGACGCAGCTGATTACAAACACCCACGTGCACAGCGTGCCGTTAGAACCTCCCACCGGGAGATTTGGTGACGCAGTAACATGGGCAAGTGGCCTATGGTGCTGAAGGACCTGTATGCGCAGAGGCACTGCCTGCAACCTAATTGACAGGACATCCTAACGAACAGGGAGGTGGACACCCACCTGGTGGGGACTATAGCATACTAGTGTCTTACATGTTAACAAACATAGATGTAATACCATGACTCCAGGCAGAAGCAAAGACATAAAAAGTATTAGTCTGGATCATGACCTCATCCACAGATGGTGTGATCCCACTTAGGGTCCTAACAGTTTGGGAATTTCTCCTCTAGAAGTAGTTTATTGTACAAGTCTCCGATGTATTGTATGCATGTAGTCTTGTAGGCTAACATCCTCGTATAGCAGAAAATTATTTTCACCCACTCTCAGAATGAGTATGATAACGGGTGCATATTCTTGCTCTTCAGACAAATTTCCTTGTTTCAATTCAGTGTTTTGGAAATTGAGACAAAGTGATGGTATATTTTCAGAAAGGGCAATTAGGTATCTTACCTTGGGAGTTGCCCTTCTGGTGGGATGTGCAGGATGGGAGCTCTTACTCTGTGGATGATCCCCACCAGGGCCAGTAGGAGGCAGACTTTGCAGAAGATCCAACTGGCCCTGCGCAGAGGGGGTCCATCCCTCCCATTTGCCAGCTGATTTCAAAGCTGTAACTATACTAAAACTACAAGAACTACAAAGAGTTATAAATATGAAGGAATTGAACATCAAAAAAGGGAAGCGGAGTCCAAAAGGACTGGGCGAAGCTAATAATTCGCAGGGATTCTGAATTGCGGCTTGATCCAAACCAATCTTCCAGCATCACAATAAGCAATTCATTTATCATTATTATTTTATTTTTAAAACAGTTCAATAAGTTTCTCCACAAAGGGAGGGCCAAGCTCCCATCCTGCACATCCCACCAGAAGGGCAATTCCCACGGTAAGATACCCAATTGCCTTTTCTTCTGGGATGTGCAGGACGGGAGCTCTTACTCTGGGGATTTTCCAGAGCAGTATAAAATAGGGGGGACATAGTCAGGATCAATGAAAAATTATGAGGTCAATCGAGAATCCCCTGCAGGACTTGACGGCCGAAGGCCGCATCCGTGGAGCCCAGCACATCAATTTTATAGTGCCGAGTGAAAGAGTGTAGGCTGGCCCAAGTGGCTGCTCTACAAATTTCCAAATACGGAGCCCTAGCTCTAAAGGCCCAGGAAGTGGCCGCCCCTTAAGTAGAGTGGGGGACAATACCTTGCGCGGGTATTAAATCTGAGGCTTTTTAGGCCTCAGAAATGCAAGCTGTGATCCATTTGCCTATGGATGTTTTTGAAGCTTTAAGACCCCTACGTGCAAGCGTAAAATCTATTAGGAGAATGGGGAAGAGCCATTAATGGCCAATCAATTGGCACCCAAGAGCCAGCAAATTTTGATGCCCAAATGCACTTTACGTGAGATCCAGTTGGTAAATCCATCTGGGGAAAGGATGGTAGCAGATGATGGGAAAGCTGTGTCTGCTACATTTGCTCAGAGGGTGGGCCAATTTCTCTTGGGAGAAGGGGCCTCAAGCGACCCTGCTCAGCTACACCAGATGTTCCACCAGTTACCTATAATTGAGCAAGATAGCTTTCTATCAAGATTGGGTAAAATAAGAAACTATGCGCTGGGCCCCGACATCGATTATAAGGCTCCGCAACTTCTTCTTGAGACCAAGCCCCACCATTCTAGGGATAGGACTTTAGACCTCACTGCAATTCGAGCTCTGGGACCAGAAGAGCAGGGGTCCTCGTCCTTAGCTAAAGGAAGTGGCATTCAAGAGGATGTCCCCTGGGGCACCCTCTTTTAGATATTACATCTGAAGAGGGTGCCCAAGGGATTAGCACAAATGTTGCTACATTGAACCCGGACATTTTTCTGATAGAGCAAGCTACCTCATTACCATGATGCGGGGAGATGGTCGGGGATCATTATCCCTGGCCCGCATTTGGTTCGGAGAGAGAAGGTAGCGAAGTTAATTTAGGGCCATATGATGAACCAGGACACAATCAAGAGGATTATTTTAAACTCCTATCTTGGAATATAGCAGGCATGAAGGCATCTATCCAGCACCCAGTTTGCTAGGCATTTCTCTTGGGACATGATTTGGTATGTCTCCAGGAGACCTGGTTGAAATAGACTTATACAACAAATCTCAAGGGCTTTGAAGTTCTTTTGCATGGTGGTGTTAAAGAGGGGACTAAAGGGCGTATTTCTGGAGGACCGGCTTTCCTGATTAGGGATACAGGGAAAGGGGAATTTATACCCCTTGTTACATCTAGGCTGGAATTTCAAATGGGAATTTTGGAATGGGGGAATTTAACCCCCTGCCAGTACCTCATAGCAAATGTTTATGTCCCACCGACTACATCTCCATATTACAAGCCAGAGGTATTGCAGACCTTGGAAGAAGGAATTATTTCAGCCGAAGAGCAGTACCCTTTGCATCTATGGTTTTAGTAGGGGATTGGAATACCCACCTGGAGGTGCTCAGTACAGAGAGGGAGAGCTTAGGCAGCGTCAGCATGCCAACAAGTAATTCTGTAGGCAAAGAATGTCAGTCTATTTCCCTTTTGGTGGGATTAATCCAGAGGTTGGGTTTAATAGTCCTTAACTATGATACCCTATGTGATTCACAGGGGAGCTTCACCCTTTTTTGGTTCTCAGGGAAAGAGTAAGGTCGATCTGGTCCTTGTGGACCAAAGTGCACAGGGTAGGTTCGGTGCAATGCAGCTTTATACAAGGCTGGAGAGTGACCATGTAGCCTTAGCTACAAGGATAAGAGGGAGGGGGGGGTGTCTTAAGGTAAGGAGGAGTGTTTGTGATACTGTTCCCCCCCCTAGGCTAAGGAGGTTACCTCCGGTAGTACATATGCAGGAGCTACATCGCATTAGTACTACTGATAATTTTATTCGGCTGAAGGCAATGATGACAGACTCTCAGGATGCTGGGATCTTAGTATCCATGGATGAGGAAATCCTTGTATGTTTGCAGAAATCATTGCTATGCCTCCCAAATAAGAGGAAGGGCCCCTATAGGTTATATAACCAGTGGTACAATCCCAAATACAAAAGGGCTAAGAACCATTTGGTGCATCTTAAAAAGGAATGGGCCAGGAGCCCCTCACCTGAGACACACGAGGAGTTTGTGAGAGCAAGGGCCTCATATATAAAGCTACTTAAGGCAGTCAAACTAGCATACCATAACCAGCAATGGGCCAAAATGGCTGTTGATATGGCTACAGATAATTTGGGGGGATTCTGGTCCTGTCTTAATAGAATACTGAACCCTAAGGGGGAAGCTGGGAATTGGGTGCCTCGGAATTCCGAGTGGGAGGCTTTTTTTGGAGAGCTCTACGCTGAGCGGCAGGTGGGAATTGAGGATCTTCCTAAGATAGAGATGCCAGGCCCCCATGCAATATGGCATCCAGAAGATTTTGCTGAACCTGTATTGCTGGATAGGATTATGAGGTTAAAATCTAGCAAGGCCCCAGGCCCCAATTATCTCACAGCGGAAGTGTTACAAGCAGACCCAAAATGGTGGGCTCAAGTCCTGGCCAAACTGTTCTATGCAGTGGCCAGGGGTGGTCATATTCCCCAAACTTGGAATTACTGTATTATTGTTACCATCTTTAAAAAAGGGAAGTTCCAAGATCCGGCCTGTTATAGGCCTATTAGCCTACTATCTGTAACAGGAAAGCTATTTGCTAAGATATTATTAGCACGTCTTGAGAAGTGGGTAGAAGAGAGGGCTGTCATCCCTCAAGAGCAATTTGGCTTTCACAAAGGCCAGTCGACATTGGACTGTTGCTATATTCTTCGCTACCTTGTTTACAAGTATCATAAGGTCAAGAAAGGCAAAATATATCTGGCTTTTGCAGATCTATCAAAGGCCTTCGACTCAGTTCCAAGGGCTAGTTTGTGGGCTAAACTAAAACATCTGGGTATAGAAGAAGAACTGCTGACAACCATAATTTGGCTGCATATGAATAATCAAGCCCGGGTCAAAGTTAATAAAGGCCAAGGTTTCACCAATAGTATCCCAATAAGAAGAGGGGTTAGACAGGGGTGTGTGTTGGCCCCCCTGCTCTTTCATTTGTTTCTTTCCGACCTTCCAAACTATATTAAATCAACTCAAATGCATGCTCCGAGGGTTGGGGATACTCACTTGGGTCTTCTGCAATTTGCAGATGACATTGTGCTGCTGTCTCAGACGGAGATTGGTATCAAAAGGGCACTTGAGAAGTTACACCAATACTGTGTGAGGAATGGTCTAGAATTAAATAGCTCTAAGACCAAGATACTGGTGTCAGGAAAGAGAAATCTACCCGCAAGTTGGAATTTGAGCCTAGGCAGGGTTGCCTTGGTGAATTCCTTTAAATATTTGGAGGTGACTTTCCATGTTAGGGGCACATGGAGCTCGCACCTACAGGCTAGGGCTAATGCAGCCATGCAAGCTATGCGAGCCCGCGTTAGGGCTAGCAATATTTCACGTGGGGTTTTGGTTTCTGCTTTTTAAAAGGCATATTCAGCCAAGGTCCCTCCCATGTTATTATTTGGGATGGAACTGGTCCCATTCCCAGATGTGACTAGTCTGGAAAGGGTCCACAATATATTCCTGAGGAAGCTTCTCCAGGTAGGACCTAGTGTCCCTGGGGCTATACTTAGGGCTGAGACGGGCACCCTTTCAATTGCAGCTCTTGCAAAAAAGTCATTTGTAAGGTATTGGCTCAGACTGCTCACTCAACATGAGGAAGCGCTACCATTGAAATGTTTTTGTGAAGAATTACAACATTTAGGTCCGAGAGGTTACCCTTGGATCCAATATTTGGGGTCCTTACTTAGGGATCTAGGTTTCTCCTCTGAATATTTCAAGGGGAAACCATTCCCACTGATTGCATCCGAAATTTATGGTAGGATCCAGGATGTATCAAAACAAGAGGATACGACGATTATAAAGTTTTGGAGGGTAGCGCCATATCTGGCCCAATTTAAGTTTGTCTTCTCTTTAGAACCATACCTCGATACGCAATCCAATCGCAAGTTGCGTAGGGCGTATACCTTGCTTAGACTCCAGTTTGCTGAGACAGCAGTTACTCAGGATAGATATAAGTGCATTCCTTATGACTCTAGAATTTGCTCGTGCCGCATAGGTGAAGTTGAGTCTACTGAGCATCTCCTCTTGAGATGTCTGTATTTTACTGCTCTGCGGACAGTATGGCTTGCCCCATTGTTGCTGGAGGGAATTTCCTTGGAAACTAGCGGGTGCTACTTTTTCCTCCTCTCCTCATCCCAGAAGGAAACTATCGAGGCCCTTGCATCTTATGTGCTTTTGGCCTCAAAGAAAAGAACTTATATCCGCGGGAAATTGGAGCGAAGGGAGAAGGATGCAATTGCACCCTGATTGTTATAATAAGTGGCTTATTCCCCAAGATCACTGGGAGGCAGCATGGAAACAATTTTTATGTTATTTTTGTTCTTAACAATTTAGTTTACCATGTTGACTAAATTATGTGTTTCATTCTCAAATTTTAATTGATGCTTTTGATCCAAGTTTTTATGCTTATTTGGAGGTACTTTTTTTGTATGTTGTAGTTAAAAAGGAAGTCCACTGTGTTATTGTTTGTTTGTTTGTTTGTATGGTTGTATGTTTCTACGTTTTGTACTTTATGGTTCTGAGTTGAGTTGACCTAGAGAGGAAAAATTTTTGTGCCCTCCGCACATCTAGAGAATGCCAGGTCTTTTCCAGAGGGTGGACTGACTTGGAACAGAAAGACAGGAGGATTACTTCTTCCCATCTGTGGAATAGGGAGCTGACCTTAAGTAAGAAAGTTGGATCAAGCCTAAGAACCACTGTGTCTTTTTTGAAAATACACAAGGAGGGGTCCATAGAGAGTCCCCAATTCGGAAACTCTTCTAGCTGAAGTAATGGCGATTAGAAAGGTGACCTTGATGGTTAGAAAGAACAGGGAGACCTCCCGTAAGGGTTCAAAAGGAGAATCTGTTAATGCCTTGAGAAACACATTTAATCTCCAAGTGGGAAAATGGTGAACAACAGGAGGGGATAGCATTTTGGCAGCCCTAATAAAACGTTTAATGTGAGGGTGAGTGGAAATCCCCTTACCCCTAATGACAGCGTTGGTACTATTTAAGGCAGCCACCTGCCTAATTAGGATATTAGCTCTAAGACTCTTGTCTAGACCCTCCTGCAGAAACTGAAGGACATCGACAATCTTGGACCTCTGTGGATCAAGTTGTTGGTCTATACACCAGGAAGCGAATACCCTCCATTTACACTGGTAGATTCGCTTTGTTGACTGGTGCTTGGACGCCATTAATGTTCGGAAAACCGCATCAGAGTATCCGAAAGCCTTTAAGGCTGCGCTCTCAAGAGCCAGGCAGTCAGAAGGAGGAAGCTTGGCTTGTCGTACAGAAGAGAACCCTGCAAGAGTAAGTCGGGGTCCGGGGATAGCTGCAACGGAGTTGCCCTGGATACATTCACCATGTCAGCGAGCCATGGTCGTCGGGACCACGAGGATTACTGGTGCACCCTCCCTGCGTATTTGTTGATTACCCTCCCGATGAGAGGGAACGGAGGGAAGGCGTACAGAAGCCCTTGAGGCCAAGGTTGGTTGAGAGCGTCCATGGCTTCCACTTGTGGATGCCATGACCTGGCAAAGAATCTCCTGCACTTGTGTTTGTCCTGGATGCGAACAGATCTATTATCGGGAGGCTGAAAGTCTTTACAATTCAATTGAATGCTCTGCGAGACAGGACCCACTCTCCTGGGTCTACCTGTCGATGGCCGAGTCAGTTCGCCATGTTGTTGGTCGTTCCCTTGATGTGCAGGGCTGTCAAGGACGATAAGTTGTGTTCTGCCCATGCCAGCATCTTTTTGGCTTCCCTATTGAGGGACTGACACTTGGACCCACCCTGGTTGCGTAGGTAGGCTAGGGCAGTGGTGCTGTCTGTATAGACCAGAACATGGTCTCCCTGAATGCATCCTGAGAAATGCAGAAGGGCCAGATGTATGGCTCTGAGTTCCATCCAATTCATGGAGTTTTTCCTGTTGAGTGGAGCCCATGTCCCTTGTATATAGTCGCTCCCCATGTGAGCTCCCCAGCCCCATAAGCTGGCGTCGGTGGTGATCACTTGTCTTGGAGGCTTGGAGAGAGGGACTCCGATGTTGAATCTCTGCGGCTCCAGCCACCAAAGGAGAGTCTGAGCGACCCTGGGTGGAAGTGTTAGCCATACTCTGGCCGTTTCCATGATCTGATACTGCCACGGGAGCAGGAATTGCTGAAGGGGTCTGAGGTGCAGACATGCCCATGGCATGTGCTGGATGCAAGACACATGAGCCCTTGGAGAGAAACTAGCTGGGAGAGGAGAACTTTCTGCTGGGACTGAATGCTGGCTATTAAAGCTCTTGATTTTCTCCTCTCTCTCCGGAGTCAGGTAAATTCTGTTTATGTCCGTATCTATTATTACCCCCAGATGCTCTATCGAGCGAGAGGGGATAATCTGGCTCTTTTTGAGATTTACTATGAACCCGTGGAGGGTCAGTGACTGCAGAGTGTCACTGCTTTAATGGCTTCTGACTGAGTTTAGGCCCGGATCAGTATGTCATCTAGATACAGGTGGAGATAGATGGCCCGTGTGCGGAGGTGTGCCACTAATGGGATGAGGACCTTCGTAAATGTACGAGGGGCGGCTGACGGTCCTAATGGCAGAGCTCTGAACTGCCAGTGAAATTGGTTGTACTGGAACCTGAGCCACTGCTTGTGTGCTGGACGAATGGGAATGTGAAGATAGGCGTCCCCTGCAGGTTGAGGGACGCTAACCACTCTCCTTTTTGTATTGTCACACAAATGGAAGTCAGAGTCTCCATTTTGAATTTTCGTAGTTTGACAAATCTGTTCAGGGACTAAGTCAAGAACCGCTCTCTACTCGCTGTTTTTCTTGGAAACTAAAAATAAAATTGAGTAGAGGCCTTGTCCGGATTGCGCTAGAGGCACGGGTTCAATGGTCCCTATAGAGGCGAGCCTCCAGATCTCTCCCTGCATGGCGAGATGTTTTGCCAAGCAGTGGGATCGTGGGGATATGCGATAGAGAGGACGAGGAGTGCTGCAGAACTCTATCACGTAACCCTGTGCTATTATCTCAAGGACCTATGCATCTGATGTTATGCGAGACCACTGGCAGGCAAAAAGGAAAAGATGACCACCTAACCAGAGGAGGCTGGATTGGCGCTGGATTTTTGGGGTCAGGAATCCTGCTTCCCCTGCTGAGGTGCCTGGTGACCTCTGCCAGATCTGTGGCCTGGAAAGTATCTGCCGGCTCTATTATCTCTCCCTCCTCTGCCATAGAAGGGAAAAGCGGAGTAGATCTGGGATACTGAAACTGTTGCAGGGAATGCCTTCGCTTCTTATCCCGTGCACCCTTAAGTACCCTATCTAAGGCCACTCCGAACAATTTGCCCCCTCTATAGGAGCCTGTCACTAGTAGGTTTTTGGCGTGAACATTCGCCCTCCAGGAGCGCAACCACAGTCTATGTCTGGATGACACATTGACAGCCATAGCCCGAGCAGCCCAGGCTACCGTATCGGTGGTGGCAGTAGTGATAAAGGACGTGGCCATTGTGATGTTAGCAGAGAGCTTTTGTGTTACACTTTCAGAGGCTGCTGTGCTCTGACCCAGTTTGAACCACTTAAGGATGGCTCTTGCGCAGTAGGATGGTGCTATGGACATGTGCAGTACAGCAGATACTGCTTCAAAATTGCGGCGTAGGCCAGATTCCACTCCCCTATCAGTGGGGTCCCTAGGGTACATGTCCCCCCTCAGATGGGAAAATAGATTTTTGAGCCAGTGAGGTGGCTACAGCATCAATTTTAGGAGTGTCAAAGAAAGGTCCTTTGCTCCTGGAAAAGGCATAGATTGCTGTGATCTGTTAAGGCGGAGAGCCTTGTTTGGCTGCTGCCACTCTGCATTTATTATTTTCTCAAATGCCTTGTCCAGCAATATTCCTTTTTCTTTAGTGTAAGATTTTGGGATGTATTCCCTATCGGTATCTTCATCAGAAGATTCAGAGTGATTCCCCTTTTGCCTTTTTTCGATCACTTCGAGAACTCTGTGTACCCTTTTGAACAGCTTAGACTTCAAAAGGGGAGCAAAATTACAGTCCTGCTCACTGGGCCCCGGAGCGGGAGACACAGAGATATGGGGTTCCCCTTCATCATGAATTTTGCCTGATTCATCAGTTTCTCCATCCCCCACCTCATGGTCATAAGCCTCATTGACCCTGCTTCTGCTGCTGCTGTGAGAGAGACAGTTCCTGTACCCCCAGATTCCTCCTCCATCTCCTCAAGATCCCCCTCCTCCCTAGAGTAATGGTAATTAGAGGATAGGGGCCAAGGAGAGTCATCCTCATCAGATGAGGAGCCCACCTGATCTAAAATCAGCTCCATAGGGTTTCTTCTCTTTTTGGGAGCCGGGTGCTTGCCTTTACCGGCCGCCCTGGAATTGCCTTTGGCACCTTTAGAGGAGTGAGGGAGGGGTCGCTTGTAAGGGCGCCTTCCGTCCCGTTCGTGAATCCTATCCAAGGAGGATGCAATTTTATTAAGGGCCTCTATCTGGAACAACTCTATTTGTGATAACCCAGGGGGCCTTACTGTCTCTTGATCTCCGTGCTGTGCTGGAGCCTGTGCATCTGCGCCGTGGTGCATCTGCGCCTGGGTGCCATTGTGATAGAGACCGTCTGTGTCCGCCCGAAGTGCAAGGAAACAGGAGCAAGCGCAGAAGCAGCCTGCACGTGGGAGGCTGTCTGCGAAGCAGGGAAAAATCTGAGCAATAGAGCTGACCAGCCACTAGAGGGGGGCGGTCTCCTGCTCAAAAGGCTTGCAATTGAGAGGCCTGAAAAAAATCTGTTGCAGTACTGCAAGCTGGACACTACAGGGGGCAGTCTCCCGCTCAAAAGGCTAGCAATTGAAAAGCCTGCTCTGCACCGGGTGGCTGAGGCGGCCCGGGTTGCGAAAGGCCGAAGAAATCCAAAAGGTTTGTTTTGCTCCGGGTGGCTGAGGCGGCCCTGACTGTGCCAATTCGGCCAAATCAAAAGGCCTTCTAGGAATTTATTGGCCACATCCACTCTGGGTGGCTGCCGTGGCCCATCAAGGCAGAGGGCCTAGCCGGGTCTATTCTGCACAGGAAGCACTGTGAGGGACTTCCCCCACACCCGACCTTTCCGGAGCTCTGTGCCAAGTGGGACGGGCCTACTGAGGTTTCACGCCCCCCCCCCCCAAAGGTAAGGTATCCTGTCTAATTAAATAACTGAGGTGACAGAATTTTAAAATTAGAGTCAACTGTCACTACAAAGAAGATTCTTCCTAAGTGCGTGGAGCACACCCTATCTACCTCCTAACTGAGCAAAGGCAGAAATCCAACTGGCAAATGGGAGGGGGGATGGACCCCCTCTGTGTATGGCCAGTTGGATCTTCTGCGAAGTCTGCCTCCTACTGACCCCGACGGGGATCATCCCCAGAGTAAGAGCTCCCGTCCTGCACGTCTCAGGAGAATAATTACATTAAAAGAATTCTGAGCGCTCAGCATGTCCTTTACACAAGCAGACCCTCTTTAAAGTAATTAATGAGAAAGCTTCACATAGCGTTGTTGTAAATGGGTGTGAAATGGGGGAGAGCAAGACACAATTGGAAAGGGAAAGAAGAAAAACCCACACATGTAGTTACAACCACAAAAGAATAAATAAATGTATAATTACAGCTATGACCAATTTAAAACTAGGCTAAGAAAGCCCTGTAAGCTTCATATATGCGAGGCACTGCATAGAAATATGATTTTCTTACAAGTTCTACACAAAATATTACTTCACTAATAAAAACAGAGTGTATTTAGATTATGCATACTATAAAAGATCAAAAATAGAATGGAAAAACTGGTTATCCTAAAAAGGAAAGTTGAAATCTCTTGCAAACACATATTGATACCTTTGATACTGTTTGCACAACTCGAAGCTTGGGCTACAAATAAAAGCAAGCAAACACTGGAGCTAAAAATCTGTAATACCATCTATCCTACTCAATTTCAGATTCTCTTTATACTCACATGCCAATCGTTCTTTCAACTGGGGTGTTGGGGCCAGATCAATGGTGCTTTTATTATGGCAGTTCAACAGCGTTGGATCAGCACCATAACTGAGCAAGAGGGAACACACCTCCACTCTGTTCTTAGAAGCTGCTTCATGCAAAGGAGTGAATTGCCATAAATCCATTGCATTCACACATGCTCCATGCTGTGAAAACAAAGAAACCCCACAATAGACCATTAAAGAAAACCTTTAGCCACAACTGATTACAATACAGAATACAGCTAAATGAATATTATAGAACAGGTGTGGGGAAACCTTTTTCCTCCCAGAGGCCACCTTGAAAATTAGTGCAACCTCCAAGGACTGCATAGATGTTGGGGTGGAGATGACTACGGGGTGTGCACAGAAAACAGAAGAGTCCAGACCATGGATCCATGCCATGTTATGAAAATATCATAATGTCCGACTGCACCTTGAGCATTGTGTGAAGTTCTGGTCGCCTCATCTCAAAAAAGATATAGTAGAAATAGAAATGGTACACGGAAGGGTAACAAAAACTTATTTATTTAAATTTATTGGCCACCCCCTCATGCCTACGGCATCTCGGGGCAGCTTACAACACAAATAAAACAAAGACAATATTCATAAAAATCATCAATAATTAAAATATTTAAGTATAACCCCAACAACGATTTTTTAAAAATATCTATAAAATCCCCCATCTCCCCTACCTACCCCACCCTCGCACCCTCCCCTCCGAAAGCCTGGGCGAACAGCCAGGTCTTGCAAGCTCGATGGAAAGCTAGCAGACCCGGGGCCAGGTGGGCTTCCTCCGGGAGGGAGTTTCAAAGTTGCGGCCCAGCCACCGAGAACACCCTCTCCATTGTGGCCCCCCATTTAACACGGGGCACCTCCAGAATGGCGCCCCCGACAGACCGAAGGGATCACTCTGAGGCGTGGAGGTCCCCAAGGTATGAGGGGTCCAGACCGTGTAGGGCTTTATAAATCAATACTAACACCTTGAATCCGGCTCGGTACGCTATAGACAGCCAGTGCAGAGCACAGGTGTTATGTGCTCCCGCTGCCCCGCCGCCGCATTCTGCACAAGCTGCAGTCTCCAAACCAGAAACAAGGGAAGCCACACGTACAGCGCGTTGCAGTAGTCTAGCCTCGAGGTGATGAAGGTATGAACGAGAGTGGTCAGGTTGGGCCTGGAGATGTATGGATGTAGCCTCCATATCAGATACAGCTGGTGAAAAGTGGCTTTAGCCACCGCCTCCACCTGTCGATCCAGACAGAGGCCCAAGTCCAAAACCACCTCCAGACTCCGAACATGCTGGGCTACAGGAGGGCAGACCGCCCCCCTACTGGAGGAGCCAGCACCTCGCTCACCCTTCCCACCACCATCACCTCTGTCTTATCAGGATTGAGCTTCAGTCTGCTCTGCCGCATGCAACCCGCCATGGCCTCCAAACATTGGGAAAGTAACGACAGAGCAGGACCTGGATCTGTTGAAAACGAGAGGTATAGCTGAGTATCATCAGCATATTGGTGACATCACCCCCTGAACTCTCTCACGATCTCCCCCAGGGGCTGCATATACACATTAAATAATAACGGAGACAGGACTGAACCCTGTGGAACGCCACAGGTCAAGGCCCAGGGGATTGACGTATCAGCCCCCAGCACCACCCGCTGGCTTCTCCCCGAGAGGAATGAACGGAACCACCCAAGGACAGTCCCGTCCAGACCCCCCACGTCTCGCAGCCGTCTCAGCAGCAACCCATGGTCCACGGTATCAGAAGCAGCCGAGAGATCTAGCAGGATCAGAAATGTTGAACATCCTGCGTCCATCTCCGGGCAGAGATCATCCATCAAGGCCACCAACGCCGTCTCGGTACCATAGCCGGGGCGGAACCCAGACTGAAAAGGGTCAAGGAAACCGATACTGTCCAGATGCGCCATCTGGACAGTAGCTGCAGAGCCACTGCCCGTTCAATAACCTTCACTAAAAAGGGAAGATTAGAGACAGGACGGTAACTGGCAAGTGCGCCCACATCCAAAGATGGCTTTTTCAGCAGGGGGTGCACCACAGCCTCCTTGAGACTGGGTGACAACCTCCCCTGCCGGAGAGACACGTTGACCACCCTCGCCAGCACTATCCCCAACATCTCCCTGGAGGCTTTCACCAACCAGGACAAGCACAAATCTAATTCACTAGTAGCTCTAACAGACCCCAGGACATCCACCGCATCAGCCAGCGTCAATTCCTGAAACTCCTCCCAGAAAGATTGACCAGACGGTGCCTCCATAACCTCGTGCTCCTCACCTACCGCTTCCAACCCGGTGTCAAAGTTACTCTGGATCTGAGTGATCTTGTCTGCAAAGTAGGTGGCAAATTCCTCACAGCGGGCCTGGGACAAGTCCCTGTCCAGGCGGAGGGAGGCCGGACTGACCAGCCCCCGCACCACCCGGAACAGCTTCGCTGGACACGCCTTTGCAGATGCTATGAGGGAAGCAAAGAAAACTTTGCTGCTCTCACAACATCAACATAGGACCGCAAACGGGCCCTATGGAGAAGTCGGTCAGATTCAGCATGAGTCCGACGCCAGCGTCGCTCTAGTCTCCTACCTACCTGTTTCATACACTGCAGCCCCTCAGTGAACCAAGGGGCTCTGCGGTGACGAGACGGAGGCAGCTGATGTCTCGGAGCCACCCTGTCAATGGCCTCCCCCAGCAAGATGTTCCAGTGCTGGACCAGAAAATCGACAGAGTGGCCGTCAGGGTCTAAGGTTAACTCCCTCAGAGCCTCCTGAAACTGCTGCGGTTCCATCAGCCTCCGAGGGTGGACCAACCTAACTGGTCCATTCCCCTTCTGGAGGGGGTGCACAGAGAGGCTGGCCTTTAGGAGATAATGGTCCATCCATGACAAGGGTGTGACCCTCACATCCCCCACTAACGGATCACCCGCCTCAAGGCCAGAACAGAAAACCAGGTCGAGGATGTGCCCCCACACATGGGTCAGGCAGTTGACCACTTGGGACAAGTCCATGGTTGCCATGGCGGCCATGAACTCACGCTCCGCTCTACAAGGCCAGTGTCGGCATGGATGTTGAAGTGCCCCAGGACCAAAGTCCTGGAAGAGTTCAGCGTCACCTCCGAGGCCAGATCTGCTAAAGCGGTATACCAGCAGCACCCCAAGCCTGCCCCCAGCCAAATCAAACACCACATGGAGGGCCTCAACACCTGAAATCTCCTGGACTGGATATCTCCTAACGGGCCAATCCTTTTTAAAAACTATAGCTACACCTCCTCCCCGGCCCCCCGTGCGGGGCTGGTGCTGCACGGCATACCCGGGAGGAACGAGGTCCGCTAAAACTGGTCCTGCCCCCTCGTCCAGCCAGGTTTCTGTGATACATGCAAGGTCCGCTGCCCCATCCAGAATCAAGTCCTGGATAACTGGGGCCTTATTCACTACGGACCTTGCATTTAACAGCAGCAGCCCTTTACAGGCGGACCCTAGACCCTGATCCTCTCTCACCCTCAGTGGAGGGGCGACTCTCTCAACCTCCACTAGGAACCTTGGTCCCCTGTGAGTACAAGTCACCTGTCCCCTTGGACCATACCGTCCCCACCCCATAACCACCCCTATAGCTGCTCCCCTCCTCCCATCCACTCCATCCTGACCCCTACATCTGGGCTGCTCGCCCTTCCTCCTGAGTTTCTCCCCCCCTCCCACCCCGGCCACCAGAGGCCGGCATCACCACTTCCCCTCCCCAACTCCCCCTGCCACTGGGAGTTAAGCAAAAAAAACCATCTGCTGCCAAAAATGATAAAAGGCAAAAAACAGCTCCCCTAAGAAGACAGGTGAAATATGTTAGGGCTCTTCAGTTGGAGAGGAAACGACCGAGAGAGGATATGATAGAAGTTTATAAAATCATGAGTGGTATGGAAGTAAATAGGGAATGGTTATTTACTCTCTGAAATACTACCAGAACTGGAGGACACCCCATGAAACTAACAAGTAGCAGATTTAAAACAAATGGAACACATTTTTTCACTCAACGCACAATTAAGTTGTGGAATTTGTTGCCAGAAGATGTAGTTAAGATCAGTAGTATAGCTGGGTTTAAAAATGGATTTAAAAAGTTTCTGGAGGATAGGTCCAATAGCAGCTATTAGCTGGGTACGTTTGGGGGAACGTAACCTTAGCGTTAAGAGCTCTGAGTGAACAACAGGAAACAGTTCTCCCCGTTGTGACCTGCTGGGTGGTTCTTCCAAACAACTGATGTTGGCCAATGTCAGAAACAGATGCTTGGCTCGATGGAACATTGGACTAACCCAGTATTTATTTATTTAAATTTATATACCACCCTTCCCAAAGGCTCAGGGCAGCTCACAGACAATAAAAATATATAAACCTCACAAACATACCCCAAACCCACCAAACGCTTTTTCAAACAAAAATGTCTTACACCACCTCCAGAATACGTACAGGCTCAGTCTCCCCACCGAACCTCTAGGGGAAGGGTGTTCCATAACACTGGCATAGTATGGCACTACTTATATTCTTATGATCAGTCCCCTATCCTTGCATGCAGGCCCTCATCTCTGTTCACTTACCCTGAGCTCAGTCTTCCAGTGCTTGGGGGTACGAACTGGATCCATGGGCCAGATCCAGGAACTGGAAAGGGGCCAAATAAAAGCCAGCTGTGGGGTACATTTGGCCCCCGTTCCAGAGGTTTCCCACCCCTGCTGTAGACTGTCAATACCTATGTCAGGATGATATGCAGTAGTAATATATCTATAAGTAGGTTTTTTTCATATAAACCAGCAGGCTGACAATGTCCTTTTTCTTTGCTCTGTCACTGATACAATTACGTCAAGAGTGATCAATTAACTTCACCCTTTGAAGACCTCTAGCCTGTATTTTTTAATGCTAAAAGCATGGAAGGCATGCTTTTAACATTGGGATTCTAGGCTGACAGCACTGCAGTAGAATGTAGGAAGTTGCAAGATTTGGGCCTTAGATTGCTCTCGGACTGAGCATGAAAATATGCGTAGTATTGGACAGTTTCATCCTCACTCTTGCATGAGAGAGGTGGCCGCCTATCGGTTGCATAGCAACCGCAGGACCAACTGAAGAACTGGCTTTTGGTGAAAAGCAAAATAGTAAAGTTAGATCAAACTAGTTCAGTCAATGGATTTGAGAAAAAATGTTTTTCATACACTTTTGGCCTGTGCAATATTTCTATAATCACCTTTATCAGCACATTCTAGCTAATCTTGGGTGGGAGAATGGAGCGTGTGCACATGTATCAAATCAAGCCTGCCAACTATGAATGCTATCTAAAAATGACTAAATAATAAATGAAAAGGGTGACCCTCTCAAGGCATGAACCATTGAAACACAAGAATTTCACCCATTCGGAAAAAGATTTATACTTAACTAACCTTTACTAGAAGTTCTGTTACTTCATAGTGACCATAGGAACAGGCATTGTGAAGTGGCACCAAATCTCTGAGCAGTGAAGAAAAAAGAAATCCAGAACATTTTGCTAAATCCAAAACATATGCTTTGCAGTAATAGTTTATAAATACAATGAGACAAAGTGGTTTGAATGGTATCTATTATTGGACCAACGAATGTAGGTGGAAACAAGCATGCCCTGTGTGGCCTGAATGCTTGCTTATTTCCACCAACAGTTGGTCCAATAAAAGATAACATTCGAACCACTTTCTCTCCCTGTCACTTGGAACCAACACAGCAACCACACTCTTTCTAAACATGATAAAGCAGTAATTAATCCTTTGTTCTTTTAATTTATAACAGAAAAAGCAGCTGTCCAACCAAAGAGATAGAGAAATAGAAAAATGAAAAAATAAGCTCCAAAGTTACTGATTCAAACAAGTAGTGACAAGTGACAAAAATAGGTTAGGAACTCTAGTTCTAGCAGAAGAATTTACAATTTCTTAGGCTGTAAACTTCTAGGGGTAGGGACCTGTCTATAACTACTGATTGTACAGTGTCAGGTACATCACTGGTGCTAAATATAATAAAATAATAATAATAAGCGACAAGGCTGGCAATTTGGAGAGATTTAACCAAATTAACCATTTATTAAATGGAAATAATTCTATCAGCAGAAGTTCTATCCTATATTCAGCAGAATACAGGAACTTTTCCTTTATCCCTAAAACTCTTGCTTGTAGGAAATTAAAGAAGTCCAATGTCATAGCACTGAATTCCTAGCACAGTGAAGCAAGAGACTAATTATTGCAATATGATCCAAATTGGTGAGTAGTCGCTAATTAGCCTACAAGTGGTTGCTGCAGGTGTGCAAGCTGTTATATTGGCAAGAGACTGCAGAACTAGCCTGCACATTTGAATTAATAAATTGACATCCGGAACTTGGGTGTGTGTGTCTGTGTGTTATAAACTAGTAGTTTTGCTAAAACATCTATAACCAGGTGTAGAAACTTTCAACTCTTTATAAAATGGCTATAACACTCCATCAACCCATACTTATGTGGCGGATTCAGTTTAAATTTTGTTTCTTTGCAAGTCACTTTTAACGTTATGAACAAAGTTCAGAAGCCCTGAAGGTGTAAGTGAGATGGACCTCATGCTTTAAGGTTAAAGCAGGAGTTGAGAAATGGCTGTAACAGGACAGGAGGGGCAGCTGTTGCTGCCCAGCATTTGGGTGGGGTGTGGCAGGACGAAAGGAGGCAGGGCCTGCCCTCAGATACCACAGGACCACTGAACAGATGGACAGCTTACCCCCCCCCCCCCCCCAATCTCTACCCACCCACAGAACACTGCCAGGCCCTGCCTTCCTGCCCAGGCAAGCCTCACCCTAGTAACCCACATTCGCCTATCTTGCATGGCTCCCCACCCCCACTCCTGCCCCCCAACAGAGGCCATTTCTCCCTTCCAAGGGGGCCTGGAATGCCCACTCTCCATTCCATCTTCTACACCAGCACCCATTCCAATCTAGCTACACCCCTGATATGGGTCAAATTTGTAGATTAGAGCTAGTTGTTACAAACGTAAGTATTACTGAAATGTTCTACACACAAGTGAAGGACACACCTACCCTTTATCCTTAGCATGTACATCAGCTCCATGCTGTAATAGCAGCTGCACAATTTTGACGCGATTGTACCCAGCTGCTAAATGTAATGGAGTAGACTGGAAAAAATAATTTGGAATTAATCAAAATTATAAGTCTAATAACTAACCGTGCAAAACGTGACAAGACAGATACAATAGGCATGTAGTCAATATGATATTTCTGAGCCCTTCAAGCTTCATTGTGTTGCAGCTCCTACTTCCCCCAGCTTTGTACCAATCTATGCTGTCCTATCCTGGCAAAGTCTGGCCTTCCTTCAAGACTTTGTGGCAATGGGTGTAACCAGGGAAGTCAGTTGGTGGGCCAAGGTCTAGTGTCATTTGATGGACAATTCTTGATCTGTCTAGCCTGAAAGTTACTAGCTCATTATACATTTGCATGCCTAGGTTTGCCAGGGATGGTAGGACCGCTTGTTACAGTTTTATTGTAGAAATTGTTTTGTGGTTTTATTGTGTATTTTGTTATGACGTATTGTTGCAACAATAAATGAAATGTGTATGATTTGATGGACAAGATAAATTTAGATATAATCCATGGAGAGAGTGAACTTGAGAGGGATAAATTTTACAGGAAGAATGATCTAAAGTAGATTACTGCTCTGTGTAGTCAATTGTTTAGCAAGCAGACCCTAGTGAAAGCAGTGAAGCTGGCACGGTTTACTAACAGTTTTATAGTGTAGAATGATAATCCTTCACTCAGGTGGTAGCTAGGGCCTTGGTAATTAGCTCTGATTGATAGAGCAGGCAATTTTACTGCTTTTTGAAACAGCCCCATGTGTCTATCCCAAAACTGGAGGATCAGTTAATCTACACAGAATACTTACTTTACGATCAGTTAAGAAGAGCTCACTAGTTTTGTTCTTGACCCTGGTACTAACCTGCTGTTTCACAATGAAATGCTTTACTTGTCCTATTCTTTCTCAGGTCCTGTCTGCATATACTGTAATCTCCCTGAACAATTTCTCAGCATGTATTTGTACAACACACAGGACTATGAAGCTTTAGGCTTTATTGGAGACAAATATAATAGTATAGTATGAAAACGGTGCCATTTATGACACCAAATACATCTCTACAAGAGGACACAGTCTTTCAAAATGGTTTCTAGATGCTCACAGTTCTTTAAGTCTTGCATGATATATGCCAAGCACTATGGGGAGGAAGAAGCTAGGCAGAAAAAGATCTTTAATACAGTTAAAGGAACATTCTACAGTGAAAATCTGAAAATGTTGAAAGTGTAGAAAACTATCTTGTCCTTATAAAACATTATGGTTTATAAGCAAGAGCAACTCTCTCACCAGCCTGATCATGGATACGTGGTACTTTCTAGAAAGGAAGATTTCCCCCATTTAGCCTAGCAACAAAAGAATATGCATGGTTTCGGGGACATGGGAGTCGCACTCTAAGAAAGCGTTCACACAGTCTCTCTCACTGGACAGACCTAAATGTGTAAAAAAACAGGAAAACAAGGCAATAAGCCTATAGGAATATCTAACGTACGCTGTGAGAGTGTCAAAGGGGATAATAATGAGATCTGTTTGAAGAAGTGTCAGAGGCTTTGGAAGAAGATTTTGGTATTTTAGCTGGGGGTACCCTGATCTTGCCACCAAGATATAGAAAATGCACAGCCTCTATAATATGGGAGAGTTAGCGTCACACTAGGAACAAGTATACTTAAGCCAAAGACATGCCTACAGGATGACAGTACAATAATCGAAGTCTTGAACCTATTCTGTAGGTCACTCCTCCGCTATTAAGACCAGAGAGAGGTGGCCTTTTCCTTAACTGCCCTATCAGTGCGGATGCTGAGATCAGGGGGAAATTCCATTTGAACTGGTGTAGCCACTGCTACTTGATCCAGACAACAATTGCAGGAGTACTAGGTATTTACACTGTCCTTTTAAAGCGAAAAGGGAACATTCGGATAGTTAACAAACAGGTATTATCCCCCACCTGTTATCTGTAAACTCCCAACTGTAACCTTGCCAAGAACATGTACCTGAGTTCTCGCATCCTCATGAATGTCGCATCCCTTGTCTCTCCCTCTGTTCCCCCTTCCCTGTCTCCCCTCCCCCTGTCTTTACATTGTAAGCTCTCGGGCAGGGACCATGTCTATCTTGTTGTTTGTAAAGTGCCAGGTACATCGCTGGTGCTATATAAAGGCTAATAATAATAATAATAATAATAATAATAATAATAATAAGGTATACTCTTAATCCTTAAAAATAAATTCCTACTTTAAACATTCACTAAATGTTAAATTTGATTCAAATAATAGCTTTAAAAGTAAATAACTAAATCTAAATCTCAACTTTAAAAATATTCTTTAAACACATCCTTTGAACTAAAATACCTTTCTGCCATCACTTGCATGACAATTGACATTTAACGGTGTAAGAAGAGCCATCAATTTTTCTTCATTTCCACTCCTAGAAGACATTTTAAGAACACAGTAGACACAGATCATAAATACATCTTCATTTTTTCTCAGTTTTTACAATATTGCAACATCACCACAAACTGCCATTTCAAATGTTTGTGCACTCAAGTGATTTCAAATTATTTGTATCAAGAATGACAAATGTCATAAGATACTAGCTAAGTGTACAATGCATGCACCATGGCTAAAAGTACTTAGCTATCAGCAGTTGCCTAACAAAGGACGCTATAGTTCTTCTACTGCAAGGACAGCCAAATATACTACAGTAAGTCCTAAGCTTATAAAGTCAGAACATACCAATAATGCAGATGCTTGACTACTAATAGCTATGGCCATTAGCTTTCCTATAGCCATGTCTCTCTTATTTCTTAGTTCTGTGCAAATCACATGCATTTATATTATTTTTTGCTTACACCATTTCAAATCGTAGATCCTGTATAAAGGAATTCTGTTATTTTTTCTAGTTTTATCCACAAAAGATAGCCCCAAGGCCTAGTTCCAAGATTGTCTCAAAGAGCTAATAATTAACAAGTGAACAATTCATAAAACATTCCTATATGAAAACTATTTTACATGCCAATACATACATACCTTGCACTTTCTAAGAGCTCATCTTTCTTGTATTCACCTGAAAGTTAAAAGAAAGTGGGTTTCCCAGTGTTTTAAGTATCAATGAATCTACCAATTCATGGCTTTTATAACCCAGATGTTTCTGCTCATCATCTGTCTTCAGAGTGCAAAGAGGATAAATACTAATCATAAAATTGCTTGATACTGGTTTAATGCATGTAACAAAATTGATCATTTATACTTGGTCTAACAACAAACATCAACAGCACTCCGTGCTAACATTAACAACTTAATACTTGGCTATGAATAATGGAGTTTAGAAAGTTGGCTACTGAACTTGCACTAATACCTTGTTTTCTAAGGGTGCTAAGAAATGGAATAGCAGCATACACCAGATGGGTGGCCACCTGCTCATTTATTAGGTGTGCGCCCCCACGGCCTCCACCCACCGGACACACAGCCCCTGGGGGAGAGAGGGGGTTGGCGGGTAGAAAACAATGGAGAAGAATGCCTGCCCGTGTATTAGGCTTGTCACACTAAACCTGTGAGTGAGGGCTTGGGGAGGTGTTCCTGTCAAAACACACAAGAAATACATTGGGGGGTGGGGGGAGAAGGGCTGCCCATTTATTAGCTTCTACATGCTCAACATGCAAGTGGGGGCTGCTGCATGGACCGAACCCAGACTCCAGGGTACTATCATTTGCTAATACCCTATGACGCACCAAGCCATGCCCCACCCTTAGAGAGGTGATCAAGCTCATAAAAAGATTCTCCTTCTGGAGCTGCAGAAAGTAAAGATATATTAAGCTAATATTTTAAGAAACAAGCATTAGCATATTACTTTTGATACAGGAAGGAAGGCAGCCAGAAATCAACTCTAATCACATGGATTAAAAAGACCAACCACGTACCAGTCAACACTGCTTTTCCAGATGGGTCTGCTAAGTCCAATGCTGTCCTTCCATCTGTATTACGGATCGCTGGTTCAGCACCATGCTGCAGCAGTACTACAAACCAGAAAAGTCTTTTATGTGGAAAGAATCCTATGATGGAAACTCCAGCCTTTCAAAACATGTTCTATATTATCAGGACTTAACAAGAAGTTGGCCCAAACAGGGTCTTTGCCTCCCTTAACCCAAACCCTGTATGATAGGGTCATTGTTAATTCTAGTCTGTGAGGAAAACGAGCCCACTTCATGGTTTAAATACTAAATGCCATTTGCATCAGTTACTTAGCTCCTTCCTATCACAAGAAGCCACAGAAAGTGAGTGGGGAATTTTGTACCTCATATAATCAAAAAAGGCAAATTAAAAAAAATAAAATTCTGAACAGAAAGCCCATATGGCAAGATTTGGTGCACATGTATACTTTTAGCAATTTTAAATACACTTATTTTAAAAACACACAAATAATTTTTACATATTTCAATCTATCATATGAAATTTGAAAAGTTACCTATGCAGACATCAATCTTGCCCTTAATGGCAGCTTCATGAAGAGGTGTAAAGTTCCAATTATCCCGGGCATTAGGATCTGCCCCATGATGTAGGAGAAGATTGACCACTTCAGCATGTCCAAAAGAGCAGGCATTGTGAAGAGGAATAAGGCCCCCATCATCTTTTGCATGGACATTGGCCCCACTCTGAAGCAAATATTCAACGACATCCTTTCGACCAAAACCTGAACAAAAAAAGCCAAGATTTAAAACTAGAAAAGCAACACACTTAAATAAGGCTAACTGCTGTGTATAAAAACATGACTCAGTTTATCTGTCTTATATAGACTTAACGTTATAAATAATTTATAAAAAACCTACACAATGCTGAAGATCATTTTTACTGATTAAAATGTGTTTTGTAACTACAACCACCATGGATCAGAAAGAAAATTCAACAGTAATAACTTGAAAATATAAGGGAAAGGAAGCCTTCCCCCTACTCACAACACTCCCTTTACAATGGGCCAGACAACAGAGACTCTGCTGTTCTTACACAGTACAGCAAATGAGTTTCTGAATACATTCGTTTTGTGACTTTTCAGACAAGAGGCAGCATCCAACAAAACGTAGCAGCAGCTAGCAAATGGGCTCTTAAAAAAAACAAAAAAAAACCCGCCACCATAAACATAGGGTGTTAACGAGATGATAAGCCAACACCAGGTGGGTGTTCTCCTGCCCATCTCTTAGGTTTTTGCCCCCACCAGCCATATGGCCAGTTTGGCCACTATCCACTGCCACGGCACCCCCACTCATGGCAGTGACTTGGAGCATGTGGAGCCTGCTGTGTGGACAAATGTGCACCCATGTGCCTGCATCTCATCAATTAGGTTGCACATAGCCTGCACGTGTGCAGACCTGCCAGCACCAGCCACGGGTGAAAATCCTACAGCATTCCAAAGAGTGACCGCTTCTTGCACCTCTCACTGGTGCCTTAAAAGGCCAACGCACACCAAAATTCAGACATGCGTTGTCCCATCTCCTCCTGGTTTGCAGTATGTGCCAAACGCTTGCTCTTCAGAACCCGTTGTCTTCTCCAGAACAACTTCCAGAGTTAATAGTAAGCTAATGCAGATGGGGGTGGGACAGCATTTACACAGCTGCATGATGAAGGCTTCCATTTATTGCTATCTAATTGTGTGGGGTTTTTTCTTTACTGTGTTCACAGGTGGCCAGGAGAGTGCTGGAGGACAGCAGGAAACACCCCGGGACACAACGGGGAGGGGTGGAAGGTAGCATGGTGAGTGGTGATCACAAGAGAACTGCATGCCTTGGAGATCCAAGCCCAGCAGCAACCTAAGCCAGTTGCTCATTCTTCCTTCCCTTTGTGCAGGCGGGGCAGGAAGAGGCACCATCGCAGGACAGCGGATTAGGGAAGGAAGAAAACTACGGCGGAACGGCAAACTGGCAGAAGGCCCAGTGCAAGGAATCCCACTCCGCCCCAATTCAGTTGCACAGCAAGGGTGCATGATGGTGACAGCTGCAGCAGCGGAGTTGGAGCTGAGCCCTAACCCGCACACGCCCCACACCATGATCACCCAGTCAGTCTGGGAAAAAGCTGCTGCAGCAGCCGGCACCATCCCCAGCCAGACCCAAAGATTTGCCTGGCTGGGCCAAGAATGGCCGCAGCAGCCATGTCAGCTCGTCTGTCTTGCTCTTCCAGAAGCAGGGCACAGGGGCTGGGCACCGGTAGCAAGGATGTGAGACCTGAGAAGGAGGAGAAGGCACTGCGGCCCATGGGGGACCAGGGCTGGGATGCTCCAGGCACCTTGGAAACGTGTCTGGGTGACCCAAGAAGAAGGGGAAGGCACAGCTGGCACCGTAGGGTGCTCCAGGCATGTTGGAGGTGTTGAACTGCAGCACCTTGGTGGAGGTCAAGCTGCTTTCATTGGAGCTGGGGCTCTGCTGCAGGATCACTGATTTCCCACAGTCCCCTGCCCACCAGAACCTCTAGGGACAGTGTTTCCCTGCATTCTTTATGACCCCTCCACAGCCAGCCCAGCAGCTGCTTGCAGCTGGACTGGTGTGGCAGAGCCGGCCCGTTCAATTTGCTGCCCTAGGTGGTTGCCTGTGCTGCCTTGTTAAATAATGTTATATTTGTTCACAATCCAGGTTTCCGTGCTTATTTTGGGAAAGGTGTGAGGTTTTGGGGAGTGGAGAATAGTGGTATGGGATGGCAACGTCACGCTGGGGGTTGGAAGGGATGGGGTGGGGTGGTGGTGGGCGCACGGAGAACAGCCATGTCATCTCTGGCCATGCACTTGATGATGGGGAAGGACAGTGGAAAATGGCAATATGGCTTGGCATAGTGATCGCTACTTTGGGGATTCCTCCCCGGTCACTATTAGCAGAGGAAGCCTGCCATAGAGGCATTGTCAACTGCAACGTGGAGCCCCGATCTGCCAGGTATGGGGGTGACTGTGTGCATAGTGGGCTAGAAGCTTTCTTCCTCTACAGTTGCTGTGCCTCCTCTCCCTGTTCCCTCCTTAACCTCAGTTGTAAGGGACATCAGCAGCAGCTGCAGGAGGTCGCAAAAGGGAAAACACCTGTTTGGTTGTTTTCATTGCTAGTTAGGTGAAGTAGGTTTCACACCTCGTCAGGGAACTTCAGTACTAAATTTCATTTAGTGGCCACAATCCTCAAAACAATTACATTCCAGGCAGCCTGTCAAGTTCAAAAGCTGCCTTTGATGTATCAGTAGAACAACAGCCTTCAATAGCCATCGGTGAGAGAGTACTCAGGGCTATGTTCCTCAAGCTTAATGGGCCACTGTCAGCTCATTAACAGCCCAGGGAGTGGGGGCTATTGAGGGCTATTAACCTGGCTGCATCAAATAGAGCTTCAATGCTCTGGAAACAAGCCTGCTTGCCTGCCTGGTCAGTAGACATTCACTAATAAAACATTTATATCTTTTTCCGAATCTGATCTTTTCCAGTATTAATTACATGGGGGTGACTACTGTATTAAGTATTTTCTTTTCTTAGATTAGTGCTATACTAAATAGCGCTTCTGGGTACTTGGGCCGAATTCCTACGTTCCAAGTAATCGGCCCAGGTACTCAGCAGCACTTTGGCACTGGTCCTGAAGTTTCACACTTTGGAATCTCGAACCCCCCGGAAACCTCAGAACACTTCGGAGCTATTCAGTGCCATGTTGGCCAGGCAGAAAGAGATCCCTCTGGCCTCATGGTGCCAACTTAAAAGCAGCTGGCAGAACAGTGGAAGTTATAGTTAACTTACACTTTACAATTAGGCTCTGCTGTGTACCATGTGGCAGCCTGAGCCTTGATAAGAATGAAGACAAGTTCAACACACAATCCCACAAAAACAGTGCAACTGTGTGGAGAAGAAATGCCACCAAAAGCCAGCCAGGCCAGCAGACACATTCAAACACACCTCAGGGGCACTCTCTTCACATGGATTTGATTTGGTACTGTGGCAATGAAAACTTGAACAGACCAGGGGCAAGGGAAAGTGGAGTCAGGCAGAGAGATTCCCCTGCCTCATGGTGCTGCCAGTGCCAACCAAGCAGCAGGCACTAACAATGTGGCACCCACTTATTTTTTTAAAATAAACATGGTATGCTGGAAAAGTAAATCCTCATCCCCCAGCTGGGGGGCCAGGCCACACCATGCAATCCCCCCCCCCCAGCAGATTACTCGTAGATTAGCAGTGTAGTACACAGCCAAATTCACCAGACAAATGGCTGTGTGTGCAGCTACTTTTATTTTTTGTCCTGCAAGGCTGCAACTTGCAAGCCAATCAAAACTTGCCATCTGGCTTGGTCAGCCAATCAAAACTTTCCATCTGGCTTACCATCACTCAGCTGTCCCCACTCATACCAAACATGGCACTAAGTTTCATTTCCAGAAGCTTCTTGACTCAAACTCCAGGCCAGCCAGGTGTGCAGCTGCTTCCGAAGTTTTCTGGGGAATGGCCTTGCTCCTCAGAACTTTAGAAACTGGCGATTCTGAACCAAAGTCCAAAATCCCCGACTGTTTCTTAAGTTTTCCGAAGACTTCAGTTCTGCTCTAGCTTGGGTTATCAAGCAGTCTGTGATTATTGAAAGGTAAACCTCCAGTAAGAGTGGCAGTTTACCTCTCTTTCTTTCCTAGATTCTAAGCCTCTCTGGGTAGGGACCTATCTCTAATAATGCTTGTACAATGAAAGGTATGATACAAGAGGTACATGTTTGACTGGGGTTTTATGTGAACCAGGAGATATTTACAATCCCACAGCAGGCGAGATCCCAATAAAACAGTGTGCTGCTACCTGCAGTAAACTGTGATGCGAGCTGTGTGATGGAAAAAACGGGCTGAGAACATGCAAAGACTTAATTACTTGGAATGATTGCTTTCACTTTGAATTTTTACTTTTGCTTTAAATGTTCACTATAGGCACTCAACAAAGTATGTGATTCGCTCAATAAATTTGGCATTCTGTGCATAGCAAAAGGTTACTTCCAGCTGCTAAGAGTCGGCAGGTATAAATCCAGGAATGCACTTTGTGGGTGGGTGGGGATAGCAGGCACTGGGACTACCTCCCAGAGTCACAATATCCCAAAAGAAACAAACAGCCGGGACAGCTTCTTGTTGCCATAATTTGCCATGGCTGTGAGTCATGACAGGGGCAGGATACTGGGAAGGGGGTGATGGTGGTGGGCAGAACATGGCAGGAAGAACATCTGCACATCTATTAGGCCTGTCCCACTAAACCTGTAAGGGGGGGGGATGTCTATTTATTAGGCTATGTACACTAAATGTGCATAAGGGCTGAGTGAGGGCTGCACAGACCCAACACAGAGAGTTGAGTACGAGTATGAATTAAATTGATTAATGTTGTTTAGCCATAGGCCATTACAACAGATAGAAAACAGTAAAACCATATCAAACAAAATACACCATAACATGTAATCTAAACCAATGAAACAATGATAATAAAACAAACATAAAATACAGTTTCCAACACAGAGAGTTTGTTTATTAGAAACAAACTCTCATGTGCCAGGGCACAAGCCAAAAAATGAACTGATCAGTGTTGGAAATATCCAGCACTGGTCAATGGATTTGATGGACCATTATTCTAATTTAGTATGATAATTCTTATGAAGTTCTATGAGTGTTAAGATTAATGGAAGGACAGGAAAGATTTTTCTAAAAAAAACACCCAAAACCTTTGAATCCCTTGCTTCAGAAGTTTCATTCCAAAGACTTACATGTTGGCAAGTCCTAACAAAGTAGAAGCCCTATTTTTAAGTTTCACAGAGAAAACAGGCAGAAAAAAATTAACAGGTTTAGCTGACCTCCAGCTCTTGAAACTTCACTGTACCCTTTCCTTTCACATGACTTCAAATCACCTCTGAGCACACAATGCATTTGACTCTCTAATAAGATCCAGATGGAGTGCAAATCTCTTATCAGTTTAGTTCTGCTTAATCTCTAATTCCAAATCTCCAAACCCAATAACCATTTGCTCAAATCTGATCTTAGAAAACAGCCCTTTCTGTAACTGATCTTATATATCTGCAATTAGTGAAACCTAAATGGTTACTGGAGAGCCCAAAAGGCCTGCACATCTCCAAACATCTGCCAATTACAGTAATGTTTGTTTTGTAACTATACCATCTATCATAACCAAGAATAAAACAAACTTTCTTTTTACAGAATGCAATACATTTAAAATTTAAATCCAGTAAACATACCCAAGTTATATATCTCATTAAAACTGGGCTTAATAAAAAATAAAATCGAGAAATAATTGTGGCGTTCCAGTTTACAGGTCTACTTTTTAAGGCAATCCTCAATAGAGGAAATAAATTCTAAAGTAAACAGATGATTGATTCTTAAGTGAAATGGAGGAGGGGGAGGCGTTGGGGGGGAGGGGTGTTACACTAGCCTGACCTTACTTTTAAAAAAATAATTTAAAAATTAAGATTTAAAAAAACCCAACCAAAACATTCTATAGTTTTGGAGTTGATCTATGTGCACATTCCATTTGTTTCCAAGTCAACAAGCCTGACTGGCTTAGATGATCAAGTCAATTTATCCAGTTCAGGCTTTTAACAACTGGTTCTGCCAAACTGGACTTAACTAGTAGGATATCACCCTGGAACTGAAGTATGTTTTATCCAAGGAGAATTCTGGTGTGCAATTGCTCTTCTCAGGCCAAACAGCATTTCATCCCATTTCCTATGGACTCAAATTCTAATAAACAGCCTGTATTTCTTGCATGTTCGGGAAGCCCCGACTCACAGGTTTAGCGTGACAAAACTTAATACACGGGCAGGAAGTGGTTGCTCCTTGGAACGCTGGGTATGCCGTGCAGCATCAGCCCCGCATGGGCGGCCGGGGAGGGGGTGTAGCTATTGTTTTTAGGGAAGACTGGCCTGTTAGGAGGTATCCAGTGCCGGAGATTGTGGGTGTAGAGGCTCTGCACGTGGTGATCGATTTGGCTGGGGGCAAGCTAGGGGTGCTGCTGGTGTACCGGGCCCCTTCATGCCCGGCGGCATCCCTTACCGCTCTAGCGGAGCTGGCCTCGGAGGTGGTGTTGGGCTCCCCCAGGACTTTGGTTCTGGGGGACTTCAACGTCCACGCCGATGCCGGCCTTGTTGGGGCGGAGCGGGAGTTCATGGCCGCCATGGCAACTATGAACTTGTCCCAGGAAGTGATCTGCCCGACCCACGTGGGGGGACATATCCTCGACCTGATCTTCGGCTCTGGCCTTGAGGCGGGGGGTCCGGTTGTGGGGGAGGTGACAGCGGTGCCCTTGTCGTGGACGGACCATTACCTCCTTCAGGCCGGTCTTTTAGCGCGCCCCCTCCAGAAGGGGAAGGGACCAGTTAGGATGGTCCGCCCTCGGAGGCTGATGGAACCCCAGCGGTTCCAGGAGGTCCTGAGGGAGCTTACCCTGGATGTGGACGGTCACTCTGTGGATGAGCTGGTCCGGCATTGGAACATCTTGCTGGAGGAGGCCATTGACAGGGTGGCTCCGAGGCGCCTTCTGCCTCGGTCTCGTCACCGCAGGACCCCTTGGTTTACTGAGGGGCTGCGGTGTATGAAGCGTGTGGGCAGGAGGCTAGAGCGACGCTGGCGTCGGACTCGGTCTGTCTCCGATCGTCTTCTCCATAGGGCCCATTTGCGGTCCTATGTGGAGGCTGTGAGGACGGCGAGGAAGGAATTCCTCGCCGTCCTCATAGCGTCTGCGAAGTCGCGTCCAGCGGAGCTGTTTCGGGTGGTGCGGGGGCTGGTGAGTCCGGCCTCCCTCCGCCTGGATGGGGACTTGTCCCGGGCCCGCTGTGAGGAGTTTGTCATCTACTTCGCAGACAAGATCGCTCGGATTCAGGCCGATTTCGACGCTGGGTTGATAGCAGTAGGGGAAGAGCGCGGGGGGGCGGAGGGTCCGTCTGGTCCATCTTTATGGGGTGAGTTTCAGGAAGTGACGCCAGCCGATGTGGTGGATGTCCTGGGGTCTGTGAGGGCCACGTGTTGTCAACTAGATCCATGCCCGTCCTGGTTAATAAAAGCTTCCGGGGAGACGTTGGGGACGGTGCTGGCGAGGGTGGTGAATGCGTCCCTTCGGCAGGGGAGGTTGTCGCCTTGCTTAAAAGAGGCTGTGGTGCGCCCCCTGCTGAAAAAACCATCGTTGGACGTAGACGCGCTCGCCAGCTACCGACCTGTCTCTAACCTTCCCTTTTTAGGGAAGGTTATTGAGCGGGCAGTGGCGCTCCAGCTCCAGGGTCATCTAGATAATATCGGGCTCCTTGACCCGTTTCAATCTGGGTTCCGCCCCGGCTATGGCACCGAGACGGCGTTGGTGGCCTTGGTGGACGACCTCCGCCGGGAGATGGATGCGGGATGTTCGACATTTCTCATCCTGCTCGATCTCTCGGCCGCTTTTGACACCGTGGACCATGGGCTGCTGTTGAGACGACTGCGTGACCGGGGGGGTCTGGACGGGACTGTTCTTGAATGGTTCCGTTCATTCCTCTCGGGGAGGAGCCAGCGGGTGGTGTTGGGGGAGGAAACATCGAGCCCCCGCGCCTTACCGTGTGGCGTTCCGCAGGGATCGATCTTGTCTCCATTATTATTTAACATCTATATGCAGCCCTTGGGGGAGGTCGTGAGAGGGTTCGGGGTGCGATGTCACCAGTATGCTGATGATACTCAGCTGTACCTCTCGTTTTCTACTGACCCAGACCCTGCTGTCTCGGTGCTATCCCAATGTTTGGAGGCCGTGGCGGATTGGATGCGGCGGAGCAGACTGAAGCTCAACCCAGATAAGACGGAGGTGATGGTGGTGGGGAGGGCGAAGGGGGTGGTGGCCCCCCTGGTTGGGGGGGTTTGCCCCCCTGTAGCTCAGCAGGTCCGGAGTCTGGGGGTCATATTGGACGCAGACCTGCGGCTGGAGCGGCAGGTGGAGGCAGTCGCTAAGGCTGCCTTCCGCCAGCTTTATCTGGTACGTAGGCTGCGTCCGTATGTCTCTGGCCCGGACCTGGCCTCCCTCATCCATGCCTTCGTCACCTCGCGGCTCGACTACTGCAACGCGCTCTACGTGGGGCTTCCCTTGTTCTTGGCCCGGAGGCTGCAGCTGGTGCAGAATGCGGCGGCTCGTCTTCTTACGGGGACGGGTCGCCGGGAGCACATTACACCGGTGCTCCGAGCTCTGCACTGGCTGCCGATAGTGTGCCGGGCCAAGTTCAAGGTCCTAGTGATGATCTATAAAGCCCTATACGGCCTTGGCCCCTCATACCTTAGGGACCGCCTCGCCCTTCGCGCCCCGGAACGGCTCCTGCGGTCTGCCGGGGGTGCCCTCCTGGAGGTCCCCCGTGTTAAGCGGGGGGCCACGATGGAGCGAGCATTCTCGGTGGTAGGGCCGTGGCTGTGGAACTCCCTTCCGGAGGAAGCTCGCCTGGCCCCAAGCCTTTTGACATTTCGGCGGAACTGTAAGACCTGGCTGTTTGCCCAGGCCTTCGGGAGGGAGGGTGGGGGGGGGTGATTTTAATCCCCCGCCCATTTATTCATTTGGTTTTCTAGCCCTGTTTTATATGATGTGTTTTAGATGATGTATTTTATATTTATATTTTAAGTGAATTTTAATATTTTAATGTTGTTGTTAGCCGCCCCGAGCTGCATTGCAGGAGGGGGCGGGATATAAATCTGTAAAATAAAATAAAATAAATAAAACGCTCTAGGCTTTTCGCCATGACTCTATGGTGCTGGCAGACCTGTAGGTGTGTAACTGCTGAACGCAAATTAAGTGATGGGACTAAACACAGGGGTGCACATTAGCCTGCATGGTAGGCTTCGCAGGCTCCACGGCCCTGCCATGAGCAGGGGCTGCGTGTCTGGGAGGTGGTGGCCATGTGCCTCGTTGGGAAGAACACCCAGTAAACAGGCAGGTGGACACCCACATGATGTCGGTTATCGGCTGTATTGTCTTGTTTGTTTACACCCAAAGATGTGCACACCTAGGCACACTAACACCAATTCTTCTGTGCAACAACAAAAACACAGCTTACACCTTTGTCATCATTTCCTGGTAATGTTCTACCACCATCTGTGGTAATACTTCCAAAAAATTGAAAGAAACCCTGAACAGAACAAGAATTCTCCAATCACATTACTCTTGAATTTACTAGTAAAGTTTAACAATGGAAAAGTTTTATCTCAAGAAGCGGAGAACAGTAAGCTGTGTCAAGAGATTAGCATGTCCGTCTGGCAGAAGACTTCTGCAAGTTTTAGAAGGGACATAAGAACATAAGTAGTGCCATACTAAGTCAGACCAATGGTCCATCAAGCACAGCATCCTGTCCTCCGAAAGCGGCCAATCTCGATCACATGGGAGAAGAACCAACAGTCACAATGGGCAATCCATTCCCTGTTGTTCGCTCCCAGCTCCCGACAGTAAGAAGTTTATCCCATAAGCTACTTGGTTAATGAATGGACCTACTCTCCAAGAACTTATCCAGTCCTTTTTTAAAACCAGCTATACTACTGGCCTTGACAACATCCTCTGGTAACAAATTCCATAAGTTAATTATGCACTGAGTGAAAAAGTACTTCCTTTTAATTGTTTTAAATCTGCCAGAAGCTAGTTTCATGGTGTGTTCCCTAGTTGTAGTACTATTTGAGAGGGTAAATAACTGTTCCCTAGCTACTCATTCCACACCACTCAAGATTTTATAAACTTCTATCATGTCCCCTCTCAATCTTCTGTAAGCTGAAGAGACCCAGCTTGTCAAGCCTCTCTTTGTACGGAAGCCATTCCATACCTTTTATCATTCTCATTGCCCTTCTCTGTAACTTTTCTAGTTCCGCAATGTCTTTTTTGAGATGGGGCAACCAGAACAAACAAACGAAGGGAGATGACAATAACTTCCTTGTAATCCTGTGTTTAAGAATGAAGAAGGGGAGTAATATGTAACCCACACCCTGCTCTTGCAGCTCAACCACCTGATGGTATGTACCACCTTTCATTTGTTTGTAACCTAAGGGCACAACCCTCCACTATGAAAGTCAGTCGGTATTTGGCAACTGACTTCAGTGAGGAGAACTTTCCTGTAAGCATAACAAAGATATGTTTTATTTTTTAAAAAGCTATTAAAAACATGAACGCTCAATTTTATGATCCCAAACAGAATAATTCCTTTCTAGGTGCTTATATGGTCTATGTCGCTACAGTATGTAAAATAGAAAATAGCCTGCCTTTTCCTTTTCAAGGGAAAAGTTTAACTCAGAAGTGCCAGAAATACAGCATGAGAGTTGGATCTAGCCATTTGATGAAATTATCTGCCTGGTAGGACATTAAAATGATGCAAAATCTAAGGTTTTGTTTAATATTTTTGTTAAAAAGATATATTCCTTGACTGCATTCTTGCAAAGGAAACCTTTCAAATGTGAACCAGTGCAGTGGTGTCCACCTGGGCCTTCAGAAAGTTTGAACAAGGTTTTTGATGCATCAGAGCCTCTCTCTTCCTATAACTGCTCTTGGAAAACAAGTTATGAAGTCCAATAGTTAACACCTGTGAGTATTTTTTAAACAAAAAAACACTCACCGTCCACGTGGGAGAGGTCTCATTTGAATACAAGCGCATGCTCCCATGATCCATGCACGGGGCACTCCAGGAAATTCCAGAGTGCCCCGTGTGAGAATGGGGTGGGCAGTGTGTAGATGGGGCGGCTGTGCGCTCATCTGAAGCACTCCTGTACAAATCCACCCGAATCACGCCCACCCCCACAGTCTCATTTAAACACCCCATGTCAAAAATAACTATTATTTTAACACTAATGATTTTAGCAGATAAAAGAGGAAGGTGCAAGGACTGAAGCACCGTCCCATATGGATATGGGAATTAGGAGCTCCTGTAAAGAAGGAAACGTGGAGGTAAGAGACTCACAAACCCTGTCAAGGGAGAACAGAATCAAAGAGGAAAGAATGTAAATAAAATGGTGTAGCAATGGTTTTTATTTTCTCAATGCACAATACTGAATAATAAGATATTAGACAGTGTAAACAGACACATACATACTACTACAGAAAAGCTGTATTTTAGTCCGGGACCTTTGTGTAACACTCCCATTAACCTTTAGGGAGTGCCACTGTGGGCTAAGGAGAGGCACTGAGTCTCTGTCCCTATTGTACATAAATAAAATTGGATTTCATCCCTCCCCAGAAAATTAATTGTATATTTCTGGTTTAGCTAAGCTACATGGGGAACTTTGCCTTCTTATGTGAGCAGGTGAATGTGTGTGCGCAGAGAACTTGCTGAGAGAAAAATGAGTAGAAAAAATTAGTTTAGTATTTAAGTTCTTAAAGTGGCAAAATTCAGACTTATCACGTGCGCAAGCAGCTTCTACAGTTAATAAAGAAGATCACCCACGTTTGCTTCTCAGATAAAATTTTTGTGGCTTCCGGAGAAATGCAAATCATAGAAAATTATGGAAGAGACAATTATCTTTCAGTTACGGCAAAACCCACAGATATCTTTGAAAGTATTCCATATTCAAAGGGGGGGTGGGGCGGAAATTCAGAGAGAAAAAGTAGTGTAACAATAGCAGATGGGCTGCTTCATTTTGTAGCATTTCGAGCTTTTTTGTGTGGCTTTATTACTAGATACAAGATGGCATGTGGAAGCTGGGGAAACACAGACACGGTGATTTCAGACGTTACGGCGGGCCCCATTTGCGAGCCGTGGGGTGGTTCGGACCACGGCCTGGGGTGAAGGGGCGCATCAACAGACGTGCGCCCCTTCACGCCGGGCCGCGGGGACCGGCAAACCACAGCCCGCAGTGAATGGGGCCCACCGTAACGTCTGGAGGTGAACCGCGGATCGCGGTGGGACCGTGCGGCATAGTGTGCTGCCGCATGGCCCCACCCCTTACATTCCACAACGGCCCTCCCCCTGCCCGACGGGCAGCGACAGCGGTCAATCCGGCCGCACTCGCCACCGTGGTCGGGGGGGAATGGATTCCACCACCGGCAGGGGGTGAGCGAACAGACGTTACGATTCACTCACCACTGCCGTGGTGGCCATTCACCACACTTCTGGAACCGCTCGCGTCCAGAAGTGTGGTGAATGCAAACGCAGCCCGCGTTTGAGTATGGTGAACATCTGGCGGCGAGCCAACAGACGTGCACCACAGTCAAACGTGGGTCGCGTTTGAGTGTGGTTCAGGCGTGGTGAATCTTGGATTCGTCACGTCTGAAATCACCCACAAACTATGTGTTTGATAAAATGGCTATTTAGCTGCAAGAGGAAAGTGAGTATTTGGCAATTTCAGGGTTATTTGTAGGGACCCATTTTAAAATGCTTTAAAACAGTGAACACATGTCCCTGGTTATTTGAATATCCAAAAACACAGAGATAAGTAGATTATTATTTGAGGTGCAGCACAACTAAAAAGTGCACACACCAATACAATTTGGTGGATGTATTGTTTCACACCCTTTTGAAAAGTTCTACTAAGCAGCATCATTTTGAAATATGTGAGGCAAACTGCTCAGGTCCTCTCAAACATTGAAGTACGCATACATTCCCTCACCTTAGTAAAGGATTATCTTCCAAGTATTAATGATTTTATATCTGTATGACAACTATGAATTAAAGCAGCATTTTTATATCTATTATGCAGATGGGGAATTAAGACAATGAGAAATTGAGTGATACATTTAAAAAGTCACAAAGGAACTCTGGAAAGAAAAACAATTGAATCCAGATCTCCGGCATCCTCATTGGGTTGCTTACTCAGAAGTTCACACCTACCAGTACCCCTACCAAGACATCCATTCAAATGTGCACATGCTAATCTGCTACACAGCTTGGGCCATCCAATATAGTATTTTCAGAGCATGCATAACTGAAACAGTTATGACAGCAGGGTTAATAGTTCTTATGATTTTACTTTCAATTTTTTTGAAGTCACAAGACTTGTGCTGAAAGCACGAGATACCATCTCAGTTTTCATTTATTAAGAAAGTTTCCAGCCTTCATAGCAGTTGTGTAAGCATAATCAAGGTCTCTCAGAAGGGAAAGGGGGTACCCACATGGACATTTTCCTTTGGGGTGGGGAGCACAACTAGGAGAATGAGGGGAGAAGCAGAGGAAACAAATGGGGAGAGGCATGTCCTCCCAATTCCCTCTCACTACATTTTACTTCATGGTAGCAGAAAGACATCTGACTAGGTGCCTAGGGCAGGATAGGAAACCTTTTCCTTCCCAGGGACCATTGTGAAAAATCAATACACGTGCCAGGGTCACAAAGACGTTGGGAGCACAGGGTGCGTTCAGGAAGAGAAGGGTCCATATTATGGATCTGTCTCCTATATGTCCTCATCCTGAACCCTATCTTTCAGTGCTTGAGGGTAGGAACTAGATCCAGGGACCAGGTGTACACATCCTGAATCCAAGCAGGGGCAGGGCTAGACGACCCTTATTTCTATTATTTTAGAATCAGGAACTGAAAAGGGTCCAAATAAAATCTAGTTGTAGGCTGCATTCAGGCCTCAGGTTCCCCATCCCTGCCTTAGAGCTTCAGAAAACAAAGGACAAAGGGGAAAAAGCCCTAATTTAGGGTTTTCTGATTTCTTGATTTTTATCCACTCTTGAGCTCTAGTGGTTTTTAAGCCTCCCGTGGAGCTGGCTCCCTGCAAGAAACCCACCCAAGCACCATCCCGTGGATGGGGGGAGGCTGTGGCTGCACAAAGGCTGGACACCGAACACGCCGCCAGGAATGCGCCTCCCCAGACGCCCCTAGGGGGCCTGGCCCAAGCCCGGGTGCGTGGCAGCGGGGCCGGTACCTGCGGCGAAATGCAGGGGGCTGGACTTCCTCCCCGCCGTGTCGCGGCTGTTCACGTTCTCGGGCCGCACCAGCCGCTTCACCCGCTCCACGTCCCCGTTCCTGCAGGCCTCGAAGAGCTCCCGGGCAGGCTCCGAAGCGGCCCCGCCGCAGCCCGGCGCCTCCACCAAGGGGGCAGCCCCTCCCGCGCACCGCCGCCCCCCCGCCATGCCGCGCGCCCCCGCCCTCACAGCCTGGCCCCCGCCATGGCAGCGCGCGCCCTCTCCAACAGCACAGAAACGGGCCCCGCCGCAACGGCGCGGAAGGATCCCGGCCGGAGGTGATGGCGCCTCGGCTCCGGCCAGAGCTGCCGCCACTGCCGGACTCGCTGCGACTGCGGGGAGGAGGGTATCCGAGGAGCATGCGCCTCCCGGCAGAGCAACCACATAAGGAGCATGCGCGCTCTACGGGAGCCGGCAAAGCACCGGGGGCGGGGGAAATTAGCTGGAGTAGCTCGAGCCTCTTGCAAGAACTTGGGAATAGCTCGGCTAAAGCTGCCTCACCGAGGCGGTAACGACTCAGTGTGCGACCGTCCGTCTCCCTTAGATGCGGGATCCTCCTGCAGGAGAGACAGAGCGGCCAGAATTCAGACCACAAGCCTCTCTTGCCGGGGGGAGATGGTGCAATGAGAGGCAGATGGGAGATGAGCGCTCGTGGATACGCGCGAGCAGGTGTGTGTTTATTTGCTGAGAGGGCGGGGTTTGCCCCTCTGGCCACTTAAAAAAAAAAAAAAAAAAAAAAAAAGATGTGAGGCGCTTGCCCTTCCCTGGACCGAGGCCGTGCTGCTACCGAGTAACTCGCCCATCTCCAAATACTCAGGCGCCAGGTGCCTCTGTAATAATCACCAATTTTAAAATGTGGCGTTTTGAGCGTACACAGTCACTCTTGCGTCACACTTTTCTGGACAATTGTGGGGGCTGAACATGAGCAGCCTGATGGGGTTTGTGCCCGCTGGGCACTTTGAGGATCAGGACAATAAAATGGAAGCTGAAATTCTAGGGCTGCCACCTTTAGGGTCTTAAAGATCCAGAAGATGAAACATGAGCATCACAACCAGGGTTGGATTAATGGGTTCAGACCCCCCCCCTTTTTTTCATTTTTAGAGTCAGAAGGGAAAGTTTATTTCTTTGAGTGTGTTTTTTAAAGTAGTGGCATAGTATGATCAAAGTCATCCTTGCCTATAGTGTTTTTAAGAGATTGCTGTGGCCCACTTAATCCAGCAATGAGATGTTTCTTTTTTTAAAAAAAAAAAAAAGTTTCTAAACTCATATTTTTGATCAGCGGTTGAAGATATTTGTGGCATAAAAACAAAAAAGTTAACCGTTTAAAAAAACCTTAAATGCACAAGTTTTCTTCAAATAATTAAAAAAAATCTGGACAACTATAGTTGATTTTTTTTAACTCCATACATTGCAACAAAACATAAATGCCAAAAAACATTGAAATTATTTCAAAATTTGACCAATATCTAATATTTTACCATCATCAACATACATGTAATATATGTACTTAATTCCTTACCATACATACTTATATTCATTTTCATCAATAGCTAAACTTTCATTTTCCCATTTCTAAACATGAATTTCTTATTATAATTCAACAACATACAATTTTTTCACAGTGCAGTAACTCTGTACACAACTACATTGTGTAGAACATATTGTATAATGTTCTGTGCACACACATTAACACTTTATTGTTTAAAATGTGTATACATGTAAAGCACAGACTTAATGCACTGTGAAAAAATTGTATGTTGTCAAATTATGATAAATTCATGTTTAATAATGGGGAAATTGAAAGTTTAGTTATTGATGAAAATGAATGTATGGTAAGGAATTAAGTACATATATTACATGTATGTTGATGGTGGTAAAATATTGGTCAAATTTTGAAATAATTTCAATGTTTTTTGGCATTTATGTTTTGTTGCAATGTATGGAGTTGAAGGTTTTTTGAATTGTGATTGTCAAGATTTTTTACTTTTTTTTTTTATTTGAAGAACACTTTTGTGCATTTAAGGTTTTTTTAAACTGTTAAGTTTTTTGTTTTGGTTAATTTTCTGGTTTTGTGTGATATGTTATATCTGGATATTAATGTAGACATTATGATGGGGGGGGGAG
>QEPC01014088.1:3808490-3818987 GCA_003113815.1 Sphenodon punctatus | reverse complement strand
AGGGGACCCCCTAACTTGGCTAATTCCCCTAAATTTAAAGAGAGCAGATATTGGGGAACCAACCCCCCAATAATCTCACGTGGCAGGGGGTCTCGTGTTAACAAAGCTGTGGAGCAACTTTGCAGAGGAGCATCAGCAAAGTCTGTGTGACAGAACTAGCCAGCCAGGTGATCGAAAATCGGGGGAAACAGTAGGCACAGCGCTGGCCGGGCATGGACTGGCTCCACACCAATCCCGCCCCCCCAATCTGTAATCCGTCTGGGGCAGGCAGCTGCAGCTGCTGCCCTTGCCAGGCATTCAGGTTCCTACCTTCTGGGTGCTGCTACACCCTGTGTGCACCCTGGAAAGAAAGAGTGCCCCAAGAAAAGATCATGTTCTCCTCTTGCAAAAACCTGGGCAGCTATTCTACAAAGAACCACCTTTGTTTTGAAAGATACGTGATTCTGAAAGATACATGATTGTAAAAAGTAGATTTTAAACCCTACTATTGAAAATCACGTAACTTTCAGAAGCCAGCTCTGTCTCGCACACACTTTACACTCCAGTCAGTTTCATGTCCGTTCCACAGCGCCCCACATCCTGGCTCTGCTCCTCTGCCCTCTCCAGGAGCCAGGGAAGTGGGGCGCTGTGTAACGAACACAAAACTGACTGGAGTGTAAAGTCTGACGGAGCTGCCTTCTTATAAAGTTGCGTGACTTTTAAAAGTTGAGTCACTTACCTTTCCAATCAACAGCTACTCAACTGAGCATGTGCGAGGCTGCAGAACCGAGCTGTGTTTCTTGCCCTCAAGTGCGCATGCGTGAGCCTGCAGAACCGATTTTTAATTTAATAATAACTCGGTTTTGGCTGCACCAATTACTATCCTATTTCAGAAGCGGTTATTATTGATCTCATGCTGCAATCCTGTGACGTTTGGGGCTCAACTCATCCAGGGGGAGGAGATATTGATGATTCAAAATCGTGAGGACGCTGTGAATTTTGACCACAACCAATTAGTGTTTAAACAGTCATAACATTTTATTTTCTTGATGGATCTTCTTCAAACTTTGTGCATATGATGGTCCTCACAACTTATAGCCATGGATATATTTTCAGCAATGTAGCTTAAGTGGTTTCCTCAAAATTGGGGCTTCAGCATTCCCCTGTTTATAATATAATGGAGAGTGGCTGTGCATTTAAGTTTCAGGCAGCTACTGCTGCCTGAAAATATTTATACTAGCGCTGTTAACTGCTTAATTTTTTAATTGATCAAGTACTAAAACACCATAGAACGGGTTCTCAACCTTTGTTCCAGTCACAAGCACTGGACTCATGTGACAATTTGAGAGCACTGCATAATTTGCAAGTTTGATTTGCATAAATGTGCATAGATTATCTCCACTCTGCAATTCAATTTAATTCAATCCAAATGAGGACTGTTTCAAAGTGCTCCAAAGCATTATTGATAGCTGGCTTGGGGAGCACTTTCACTCATTGCCCAGAGCATTCTGGTGCTCCTGAGCACCAGGATGAGACTACCTGCCATAGAACCAGAATTCAGAGTTAATATGACTTCAATGACTTCAATATTTAATATTTAATGACTTCAGTATGAGTTCAATGACTTTGTGTTGGTGTAAAGTTTTTTGTTCTTATTTTTACTTTTAATTGTTGAAATATTTTTTCATTTCAAATTAAAAAATTTCTTTTACAATACATTTCTAGAGTATTTTAATCTGAGATTAATACAATAGTTGATTAGTCTGATCAATTAATGTTTTCAGTAATAATCTGAATGAGGGCAATTAGCATAGCTGGGTTAAAAAAAGGATTGGATAAATTCTTGGAGGATAAGTCCATTAATGGCTGCTAATCACATAGGCCGGGGGATGTAACCTCTGACTGTTGGGAGCAAATAGCAAGGAATGAATCATTCTATTAAGAGCTGTGGGGTGGGTACTTCAAAGCAACCAAGAGTGGCCACTATCAGAGACAGGATGCTGGGCTCGATGGACCATTGATCTGACTCAGTTGTGTCTTATGTTCTAAGTAGATGTTGCTATTCCTTCAACTGTCTTTTTTCAGTTTCTGGGTCAGTTTTTCTGCGCTACAAAAGATACAGGCTATGATACACAAACCTCTTACCCTCAAGGTAAATGGTTTGCAGATTGCAGCTGTAAACTATATTCCTGAAAAGCCCTGTTTTCCTACTGCTGCTCAGGCTTGATTTGGGATTATATTTTCATTTGACCTTTTCATGACCCCTGCCTCAACTTCCATAGGCTCCTGCCTGCAAAGTCTTAGGAGAATCAAGCTGATAATCAGTAATATTGATGTGGCGTTAATTGAAATTTGGGGTTAATTGGAAAAGGGCAAACTCAACTAAAGAAATGCTTAAAGCGATAGATAATAATTAGGGCTTAACCCGATTAGAAATTTTAGTCAATCGATTAATTGCTGATTAATTTATTTATTTTATTTTATTTATTTTTCCAAATTTATATCCCGCCCCCTCCTGCAACACAGCTCGGGTTTTGAGTGGTTAAAATTTGCATAAATTTACGTTTACATAAATTTTCATAGATTTGTCTAATTTGCGTACGTTGGGTAAACTTGTCTTCTGCTGGAACGCGTCCCCTTGAGCTATGGACTCAGAACTACGGACTGTCAGAAGGTCCTGGCAGCTAACCAATTAATTGGGGGACAAATTTTAATCAGTTTTAGATAGATTAATTGATCAGTTTGATTAATTGATGGTTGCAGCCCTAATAATGATTTTTCATCTTTATATAGTGCCCCCCTGCCATGGCAACTCAGAGTATTTCACATAGAACTAATATGACTTTTAATCCTCACAACAACCCTGTGAGATAGTTTAGGCTGAGATACTATTATGACTGGCCCAAGGTCACCCAGTGAGTTTCTGGCTAAGGCGAGACTTGAACCACAGCCTCCCCCCTATGCCCCGGTGCAAATACTATTAGATAGGATTAGTCATCACAAAACAGTTCCTGTGTAATGGAAACAGTCTTATAAAGACTGCGCAGCTCTGCCTGGATGTCCAGGTGGAGGCTGTGGCGAGGATTGCTTTCCGCCAATTACATCTGGTGCGATGGGTTCGGCCATATGTCTCAGACTGCAACCTGGCCACCGTCATCCATGGTTTCATCACCTCTAGATTGGACTACTGTAATGCACTCTATGTGGGGCTATCTATGGTGACAGCTTGGAAATTGCAGCTGGTACAGAATGCAGCGGCCCGTCTCCTGGTGGGACAGGGCCACCTGGAGCATATTACACCAGTGCTCCTTTCTCTGCACTGGCTGCTGGTAGTTTTTCCGGGCCTGATTCAAGGTGTTGGTCTGGTCTATAAAGCCCTAAATGGCCTAGGCCCTACCTATCTGCGGGAAGGTCACTGCCCGGGTCCTGGATTGGCCCCTGTGCTCATCTGGGGGTGCCCTGCTTGAGGTCCCCCAGGTTTTCCAGGGGCCACGCAGGGGAGGGCAGTCTCGGGGGCCGCACAACAGCTGTGGAACTCCCGGTGGGGGTTCGGTTGGCCCCGGATCTCCAGTCCTTTCAAAGAAGTTGTAAGATGTGGCTGTACCTCCAGGCGTTTGGTGGGGGAGATGGGTATTTTCCCTCCTTTTTATGAACTGTTTTTATTGATATTTTTATGACTCTAAGCTGCCCTGAGCTGCCTGTGGCAGGGATGGCGGGGTAATCTTTTAAATGAATACAAAATAAAAGTAATTGCACAGTAAATAAATAAAAAAGTACCATATGTGAATAATCGTATTTACTTAATTGCAACTGAAAGAGTAATTCAAAATGAACAGGAATTGTTTTCAATGTTTTAAGTAGGACCACAACAATCAAAGAAATCCAGATTTATTCCATCCATAACTTGTCAATTGGGACCCCTTATTTGCTCACTTTCATGGTGGTTGTGCCAGCACAAGTCTTTGAGAATTGGAGAAGATAGAAATTAAGATAACTATTCACAGAAACATGTATGCAAGTGTTTGCAGGATGGGAACTTCAGGGATTTTGGTACACATAGTAAAATGCCGACTTCTCTGAAGTCTATGGGACATTTGCCATTGGAATATGTGGAGATACCAATCCATCACTCCTTATTTCTAGAGACAAAGATAGTTTTGCCACTCAAAGTGAATCAACAGTACCGGAACCCCCATATTAATTGGTATCTCAAAAATAACATCCAGCTATACCTCAGCAATATCTTGGGATGCCCCCAGCCTTCTATTTGTGTGTCCCATTTCACTGTTTTGCCGTCATCTAGACATACTCAGCGGCTGGTTGTTTATTTTTCAACTGCTCAGACGGCTGATTATGTATTAGTCCAATCCCAGTTACTCTATTCTTGGGGAAGTTGTGTAACCCGAGCATATATATCCCAGCAGTTGCTCCCCTTACTTCCAGCCCGGGTGCAACCTGACCCCCCCCCGACTTGTGCAGCAGGAACCTATAATAAGACCGGCGGTGCAGGCTGAGGTGGGGGTGTCCCCAGGGCCAGGTTTGCAATTAGACAGAGGAGGATCCTATCACAGGCCAGACTTTACAGCAGGGCCAGAACCTCATTTGGAGGGGGGGCCATTAGGGCTTGTATCCCAAGCCCAGGCACATCAATCTACTTTGGCTTGATCGGCAAAAGATCTTTTCATCAGTTCACTGCAGCCTTTAATGGAACACAGCCTCAAGGACTGGCACAAGGTCGAAGCCCAGTCCTTGGGACTTCTGATTCCTTTTCTCTCTCTAGTCCCGGTATGGTTAGGGTCCAGCGACCCTTTACCGTTGCCGAATCAATTCATGACCAGATGTCATCCACCCCGATTCCTCCTAATTCTCCTTCGTCCCTAGCGCCACAGAGTGTGTCAGTTCGGGAGATGTGCTTTCAGGGGCAATCACCTGAGCCCCGCGTGACGAACAGGGGTCATGAAGCAGGACTTGATCATGGCTTGTTGGACAATCCATGACAGTTCTCGGCCCCATCCTGCGATGGGCTAACAGTTTGCTCTTGGAACATCGTGGGTTGGGCTAGACAAGTACATGATTTGGATTTCACTACCTACCTCAAGTTCTTCTTACTCAACCTTGTCCAGGAAACCTGGGCTAGGATGCCGTTGTCCTTGGAAGGTTACGCAGCCTATGACTTACCTGCTGTTAAGTACCATCAGAGAAGCTGCCCTTGTGAGGGGTTGGCCTGCTGTATTGCCCACAGAGCCCCAATTAGGGTTATTTAATTTGATACTATCCCTCCTTTGACCCAGAGCTTGGTGCTCCAAGTGGGCTCTACCCTACTCTTGTTAGTGAACATATGCCCCCCTCCAGTGCAGGCTCATATAGGAAGGGCACGTGGGATGCCCTACAGCAGTTCTTGGAGGCCCTTGAAATTAAATATCCAGTGGGCCTTCTTATAGTCACGGGCGACTTTAACACTCAGATAGGATCCGATGATTTATCACTCAAGCCGTACTGTGATCCCCTCCTTCCTGACCCCTTGGGAATATTGAAGACGAGAACCTCAAAGGGTGGCAGGCTTAATTAGGCTGGCCAATTTGGCCGCTGACCTTATTCTCCATATACTCAATGGGCCTGGGTTTGGGGACCTGGAAGGTGAATTCACATACCTGGGACCGGGCGGCTCTAGCTTGGTTGATTATATCCTTGTCTCTCCCCCTGTGCTACCTCTTATTCAGGCTTTTGAGGTGGGAACCAACCTGGCCTCAGATCATCTACCCTAGACAGGTACTCTGACACTCTCTGCTGCTGCTCCTATTCCAGATCATCCAGGACCCGGTTGAGCCTCCCTTGGACATCTATAAGGTGCCACGTTGGAGTGATTCGCTGTCTAAACATCTCCATGAGTTTACTATTAAAACCACATGTAGTAACACACGAGATCAGCTACTTGCCTCTTGCCAGGCCCCTGAGGTAATAGGTCTATTTAACCTACTTATTGAACAACTGACACATATTTCGCCTGGTGAGAGGACCTCTCCGGCAGGCTATCTGGGGAGGCATAAGCCGTGGTTTGATAAGGAATGTCGAGTAGTTAAGGCTCAACTTCAGTCCATTTATAGACATTATAGGAAAGGTTCCACTTTCCACCTATCGGCCATCTACTTTGATCTGCGGGCTAAGTGTAGGTGCCTTATCAAGGGAAAGAAGAAGCTCTTCTATGAGCTACAGTGGGCTAATCTTCTCCAGGTGGCAAACCGGAACGACATCAAATCGTTCTGGCACCTGGTCAACGGGTCAACTAACCATGAGCTTACTAACCCCATATTCCCTATCTCCCCCCCAAACCTGGATAGACCACTTCTGTTCCTTGTATAACCCGGCCAGCGGTCCTGCTCAGCAGGCTGAGGTGCCTGGGTTCATAGAGGATCTCCCCCCCCTGGCCTGTTCATGAAGATGAAGTAGAAGTCCTGGTGGACTCTTGGAGGAACTGTAAAGCGCCCGGGCCAGACCTCATTCAGGGAGAGTTTATTAAGACGCATAGAGATTGGTGGCTTCCTATCTTGGCAGTTTTGTTCACGGCCATCAATAGCTCAGGAATGATCCCAAAGGACTGGTAGAAGGCTATAATTGTTCCTATATATAAAAAAGGCCTTTCAAACGAGCCCGGGAATTATAGGCCGATTAGCCTTCTCAGCATGCTTGGGAAGCTCTATGCAATGTTATTGCTGACCAAGCTCATTGGGTGGTTCAAGGAATCTAAATCAATAGCCCCGGAGCAAGCCGGCTTTCAGGAGGGGTGCTTGGCCATCGATCATTGTGCCATCTTATTCCACCTTACCGCTAAATACAGGGAACGAAACGGAGCCTTGTATGTCACCTTTTTAGAAGGCGGCATTCGATTCAATTGATAGGTCTATTCTCTGGGTCAAATTGGCTAAATCATCAATTGATAAAAGGCTCCTGATGTTTATCTGTTCCCTCTATTCAAATTCTGTGCTTGCGGTTAGGGTTGATTGCCAGGGTGATATTACCCCTCCGGTAGATACGAGCACTGGTGTCAAGCAGGGCTGTGTGCTGGCTCCTGCTTTATTCAATTATTACATCAATGATGTCATTGCCCTTGTGGCAGACCAGAAGTTCTTCCCTCCCAAGCTGGCTACTAGACCAATTGGAGCCCTCTTCTATGCTGATGATGTGGCCCTATTATCACAGACTCGGGTCGGTTTACTTAGGCAGCTTGCAATGTTTGTGACTCTCACCGACTGACTGTCAACACCCAAAAATCTCAAGTAGTAGTTTTTTCTAGGAGAAGGAAAGTTTTTAACTGGGCCATAGCAGGGCAGCCTCTTCAGCAGGTTTCTAGTTTTAGATACCTGGAAATGCTATTCCACAAAGCAAGGAGCTGGAGGAATCATATTCGGAGGGCTACCTCCCTAGCTAAAGGCTCCTCTCCCTCCATTTTCCGCTTTTTCACGCACTCGAGGAGAAGTGCTGTTGATCTCGCTATCCAGGTACACAATTCCAGGATTAGGGCCCAGGCTCTATATGGAGCTGAGCTATGGGCACCCTTTCTCCCCAATTCCTTAAATTCCCTGCAGGCTAGATTCCTCCAGGGGCTATTACGCATCCCTAAGGACATGCCATATGCTGCTATTAGGCAAGAAGTGTGACAGCCTAGTTGGCAACAGATGGCAATTGAGCGTGCTCTGAAATTCTGGGCAAAAATTGAAATCTCCAGCACTCCCGGACTTCTGCTGGATCTTAGAGAAGACACTTTTGTTAGCCCATGGGTGGAGAAATTGGGATCCATTTTGAGTCACATGGGCTTATCTAAGGAATACTTAAGGCACAAGCCCCCGACTGCACTTACCGAAGAAATTCTTGTCAGGTGGCAAGACATAGGGAGGCAGGGGGAATTGTCCAGCATCAAGGAATCGGCACACATGAGGGACTATCTACTATGGGTGCCCAAAATAAGACCAGATGGCCCGGTATCTCCAGGAGCCTATTTCTCCCAGAGGGAAGTCCCTCATTGCACGAACTAGAATAAATGCCCTCCCTACCGCCCTATTAGAAGGGCGTATAAGGGGGGTTCCATTCTCCAGGAGACTTTGCCCGTTTCATTATTTGGCAGTTGAGACTACTGATCATTTCATCTTGGACTGCCACTTGTATGATGAGCCTAGGAACACTTTTCTGGCTGCCCATATTAGGAACCTCCTGGGGAGAACTAATCAGGTGCTTCTCGACTACCTGTTGTACAATTCAAATCCAGAGGTTTTAGGAGCTTGTCGAAGTTTCTAATTGTGGCTGTTCATATTAGGGATAGATTTCTGTCCTTTATGCCTATATCATCGGATTATATCGGGGTTGTATAGTTCCCCTTTTGAGGGATTGGACTATCTTATTTGCTGCTGTTAGTGCTTATGCCTAACTCAGTTAATTTTGTTTGGTATTACTGCTTCTTTAGGATTCATCTGGATGGTGGAAGGGGTCCTTCACTTTATGTCATAGCGCTATGCACTAACTAGAGTTAGTTGCATTTTTTGTTTTACTGTATAAACTAATTATGATTTTGTATTTTAATTTTGACTAGTACCCTTTTCCTTGGTTAAGTCTTAAGTTTTTACTAACTGGATATCTTGTTCGTTTTTGTGTACTGGGATGAATCTGTCCGTTTTGAACATTTACCTCTTTCGAGGATTTAAGCTATGGCCTGTGGCCATGCTAATAAAGATATCTATCTATCTAGCTCACTCAAAGTGATGCACAAATACAATTAGATGTTTCATTTATTTGAAACACGTGTACATACATCATTCAAAGAAATACTTGGTGTAGTGTTTTGCTAATAGTGTACAGGTAGAACGTTAGACTTTGTAAGCAAGAACAATTACATATGTTCACATTAAATAATTGCAAATAATAAATCTCTGTTAGGTAAAAGCCATCCAAGGCTCACGTGTACCTTTGCAGAGTAGTGACCACAGCAAAACAGAACCCTCACAAAGCCAGGAAATAAAGACCTATGGTGTATTTTAGTCCCAGTGTTGCCTGGGGACAAACCCACTTACTATTCCTCCTCCAGGACAAACCTGCCTGTCTCTCCCCAGCTCCATACCAAAGGCATTGTTCAGTCTCCACCTGCCCCTGAAACCTCTAGCACATCATAACCACATTGTCCATCATCTACTTCAGCACAACCACACCATCCCTGATCACCATCTGGCATGCTGCCCCTTCCTTAGACACTCACACTGCTCCCCCATAGGTGCCCAGGAATCACCACTGCAATGGAGGGAGAGACCTCACATTGGAATGATGCTGCTTATGCTACTGGCTGCCTTTGAAATTCCCTGACTAAGTGAACTGCAGTGGTGCCTTCCTGAAAAGCATCCTCTTGCTGAATGGCAGCTGTACCAACATGCATGACATGGCCACCATGTGGGCTGAGATAGCTGCTGGAGGCAGGAAAGAGGTGGGAAATCCCTGTCTGCTCACCCCATTCCCCTTACTTTTATCTAATTATAAAATTGCCTGGCTGGAAGGGACCTCAAAAGTCATCTAATCCAATCACCTTGCACTGAAGCAAATGTTTATCCAGTCTTTTATCAATGGGTGAAAACAGAAATAATGCTAAGTCCACTTTAACACCACTTTAGCATTTCTTATGCATGTTGCAGGGCTTCATAGGGTGCTAAGACAGCGCCCTGCAACATGCAAAGAAAATGTTAAAGCAGTGTTAGTATTATGTCTTCACTCAATGACCTCCAATAAAGGAAATTCCATAACTTCCTCGGACAACTTGTTGCAACGCCCAGCTGTTCTTACAGTTACAGAGCACCCCCACCCCATTTTACCTACATTAATGTCCTTGTGACTTAAACCCAGTGTCTCTTGTCATCCCCTGAGCAGCTATGGAAATTTAGAGAACAAATCTTGGCCATCTTTTTTATTGCAGCCTTTTATATATTTGAAAATGTATAATTTCTCTCACTAAACATACCCAGTTCCTTCACTCTTTCCTCTTATGTCCCTTTTGTTAACATGCTCCCTCAGAATCTGTGAATAAATAGTGTCTTAAGAACCTGTCATTTGTAAAAGAAGATCATTTTATGCAGGAGCTTTAGGACCTCACTGTATCTTGGGATCACCCTGATTAAATGACCCTAATTTTGCAACACGCACTCTATGCCTTGCTTCTGATAAGGAAGCATTGTTCCCACTTTCTAAGACAATATTCCTAGGAATTTAAGGCACTTTGTACAGTCAGCATTTAAAATGAAAGTATCTTAAGTAGGGAGAATCCAGTAGCATCTCCTTGAATGCAGTGGAGGATTTAGGAGCCTAACTTTACACCTCTATTTAAAAAACCCCACCAAAACCACAAAAAACTGAGCACATTTTCATCACTATTAGTTACATTGTAAACTACAAAACAGGAAAATAAAATTGAATCATCATCAGAAAATTCAGTGAAGTTTCTCTGAGTACATAGGCCATTTTTATATGAATGCCCCCCCCCCCCCTTGG
>QEPC01014088.1:3783509-3800224 GCA_003113815.1 Sphenodon punctatus | reverse complement strand
GGGAGCCTTCTGAAACGCCTGCTGTTCAGGAACAGTGACTAGCTCAGAAGGTGCTGGGAAGGGGGGAGACAATCAGTTTTGTTTCTTGCTGTGCCCGCCTCACTGCAAGCCCCATTGGCTCTGTGCAGCCTAGCCCGTGGCCAATTGCAGACTGCGAAGCCAGTGGTCTGAGGCGAAAAGGGATGGTGATTGGGCAGGCTGGCTGTTACTCCAAGTCCAAGACTTCCCTGGAAGTCTGCTCCTCAGCTGACTCCCCCTCCCTGTCACGTTTTGCCCTCCAGTGACACGTTTTTGTCACCCGAATGCGATCTGAACTTACCGAACTGTTCGGTCATTTTGACGTTCAGAATCTAGTTCGGTCAGTTCATGTTCGGTTGTCCGAACAGGCCGAGTTTGGGCCAAACTCGGAACTTCCGAACCGTGTTCGCCCATCCCTAATTAAAAGAGGTTTGGACAAGTTTCTGGAAGATAGTTCCATTAGCAGCTATTAGCCAGATAAGATTGGGGAACAAAAACCTTTACTGTCGGGAGCCTGGGGATGACCCAAAGGGAATAGATAACATGGTGAACTGTTGGGTGCTTCTCCCAGGCCCCCGTGACTGGCCACTGTCGGAGACAGAATGCTGGGCTCGATGGACCGTTGGTCTGACCCAGTATGGCACTTCTTATGTTCTTATTGTAATGACAGAACATCCTTTGCCTTGATAAAAGCTGCTTGCTCTATAGTCAATAGTTTATTATAACATGCCATAGCCAAAAGCCCAAGCACAAGCCCAAGCACAAAATTAAAAGGAAAAAAAAAAAATACAACATAGTATCGTCAACTTTTTAAAAGAAATAAAATCAGAACAAGTAATACACAGCATAGATAATACTCCCTGTAGGGTTTTCTTAATCTAAAAAAGAGCATTCTACCCACAAACAGAAGATTGTAGTCAACACATACAAATACCCCAAACCATCTTGACCAAATTGCGAATAATATCAGGAGTTTGGGCCATTGTCAAACATACCAAAAACTGTCGCGGGGTGAAATAAGGTCTAGAAGCAGTCAATGGGGCTAAATAAGTCTCTCTCAGATGTTCAGTAAGCGGACACAAAAAAAGAATATGAAGATGATCTTCAATTTGAACTAAGTTACAAGAGCAGAGTCTTCTTTCATAGGGAATCCCATTACACCTACCCACAAGGACTTTAGATGGCAATAAGTCAAAGCGAAGCAGGGACTGCTTGCTTCTACAATTCCTAAAGAATTTTGTCATACTTCCCACGTTGTCTGGAGGGAGAGTATATCAGTAATAGAGCTGTTGCTCTTTTACCCCCATTCACAAATGAAGCGTATTTCATTGGAGTACCCTCTGCAAGGTATAGCCGGATGTAGTGCGAGGTCCATCATTTGTGACAAAGGAAGTTCAAACAAGCAAAATAATGCATGACAAAAGCTGGAAACAGTCATGTTTCCTTCAAGATAAGTTCTAGGGCTGCGCATGGAGTCAAGTATTTGTATCTGTGGTTTTAGTATTTGCATTTATTTGTATTTATATTGTTGCCTGTGTTCACTGCATTTTCTCCCTTGTTGCCAATATGGAAAATGCAGTGAACACTGATCTCTGTGTAGGGGTTATTTTGGCACAGAAGTGCAATGAGGCTCTGCCAGTGTGACAAGCCTATAGGTAAAATGCAGTCAAAAATTGCAGGCAAGTCTACAACCAATTTTAAAAGGAGTGCACTGCTTTGAGAATATGGCTAGCTTGGTGGGGAGGTTGTTAGTTTGGGGAGGGTGGACTGAGGCATGGGTCTAGTTCAGGGGGATCACCAGCTTGAGGCAGAGTGAAGAATGTGGCTAGCTTGGGAAAGGGTAGAATAAAACATGGGGCTGGCTCCAGTGGGAAGTTGCTGGCCTGGGGATGACTTGGAGGGTGTCGGCATGGGACCAGGCTCAGGAAAGGTTGCTGGCTTGGGGAGTGGGAAGAGGACATGGGGCTGGTTCAGGGAGGGGGAATAAGACATGGTTATGGCTTGGAGAGGGGTGGTTTCTGGCTCAGAGGGGAATCACTGGCTTGTGGAAAGTGGGATCCCTAGGTGGGAATGGGGCTGATTTAAGGGGTCACTGGCTTGGGGAGGAATGAAGCTGCCAAGGACTCACCATTTCTCTCTGACTTGGCTGGGCCTGCCTGCAGTCCTGGAGTCTCCAGTTCTAAGACAGCACCAGCCCCTGCAGGTGGGAAGGACCCACTACAAGCTCACCGAACAGGTGACTTAGGGCTCTTTTAGACAAGTGGGTTGCTGTGGCGCGACATTTCAAAATCCTACGATGCGGGATTACACGAGACGGAAGTAGGGGATCACGCGCATGAAAGGCAGTCGCACATTATTTGCCAACCACAAATTAAATACCTCAATGTGTTAATAAATTCTGTCATGTGCTAGGAAAATGTTTTGTGGCAAACATTTTAAAATTTCTAACTATTCAATGAACCCGCTAAGAAACAATTGTCTAATAAAGAATGGAGTCTTCCGTGAAATCATGGAGACCCTAGTCCAGCTCCACTTGCCCTAGAGTAGAGCCACTCAAGCAGTGGCATAGCAAGGCTACACTCGGCTTGGGTTCATGCCCCAATTATAGTCCTGCTAAGGTCAAGGGGAAGGAAGGGGGCCATGAAAGTAGGGCTTCCAGTGGACCCCAGAGCAAGGGCAACACAGCCAGGAAGTTTTCAGAGTGGGTCAGGCCAGCACTCCACCCCTGTTCACTCTGAAAACTTCCTTCTTAGCAGTGCCCTTTGGAAATTTTTAGAGTGGGCAGAGGGGATATGCTAGCCCCACTCTGTTCCCCTCAAAAAATGCCCTAGTGGCACTCACAGTGCTTGTAAAGGGCCTCCTCAAGAGTCTAGGGCACTAGGGCACAGGCTCAACCAAGCCCTTGTTTCATGGTAGTTATACTTATAACCGGGATCCACTGGTGAGTCAGTCGGAGGAATTGGCTCAACTGTCCCGGTACACCCAACATAGTCAGTCCCTTTAACACAGTCTTTCTCCTGGCTTGCAGCCATGTATTCGGTCTAAGGCACGCTTGTAGGGGTTTGATCTTGGTGTAAGTAATTATGGCAGGGCCACACTCCAATTACCCACAGTCGCTCTAATATAATTTTCTATGCCACTCTTCCCCAGGACATGGGTCATTATAATACTCCTGTGAGCCCAATCCTGGGGTCAGTATTTACAAATACAAACTAGGGTCTATATCTGGCCTTCACCTCCCCATCAGCCAGCCCAAGTCACCAAATATCTATTTGGGATTGCATTCACGTTCACCCAACATATAGTCCATATTCAGGTAGTCCCACAGTCTAAAGCCCTTTTGGGGCATAAGAAATGGACAGACCCCATCTGGGTTTGCTGGCAGCCTGCCTCCGTCCGTCCGCAGTGATGCCAGAGTCCTTGCCCATCCAGCATTTGCATTCTAGGGCTGGGCTAGAAGCTCTGCAGTCCAGCAGCAATTCACCTCCGCTAACCAGCTTCTATCTCCAGGTGTGGAGACAGTACTGATGTAGCCACCACCCACTCTAACTGAGAGCTAGTCCTTAAATACCCACAGGACATTTGGCTTCTTGTCTCTCTATTGGTGCTAGGCACCATCCTCAGTCCATCTGGCACCTGTGCCTTTATTAGCACCCGCTCACAGCATGATAGTTTGTTATTACAAATACCTGTTCCTTTTTTTAGTTGGTGCTACCTTTTGCCCCTGCATTCAAGTCAATGGGACTACTCTAGAGTAAGTCCTCAGCTTCACCAATTAAATCAAGTAGGTGGAAAGCCCTTTTGTTATCAAGCAGGATGATGGCCTTCTTTGCTTTCAGGAATTTCTAATTACACTCAATAATTATCTCATAAAATTTGGCAGTTTGAGTTTTGCAAGTAGGTGAAGTGCTAAAATATTTCAAAGGAAATTGCATTTTTCAATCCAAGGGAAGTTATGCTGTACTTTCCCCTCTGATGAACTCAGCTTCATTCAGCCAACATTGTATAATGACCTGTTCTTCAATATAAGCTGAGAGCCTGATACAATGGTCACTGAAATCTGTGGAAATGTCAGGAGCTTGTTTCAGAGAGCTGGCTTTTTATTTGCAGTTATCATTTCAGCTGGGAAGGAACAATCACAGAAAAGCAGGAACAGAACATCAAAAGCTCGTAAGAGCTTCCTATTATATAACATTGCCAAAATAGCCCTGAGTAAAAGAAACTTAGATCTAAAGTAAAATGTTCTCTTCTTTCCTGAACAGTTAAGATGTAGCAATTGTTAAAGCCTGCAGATGTAGCTGCATCAGACACATTCATCAGGGAGAAGAGGAGGTGCCTTCGTTGAAGGTTCTGTCATGGGAGAAACGCTTTATTTTAGGGCAGAAGTTTCCATAGGAAATCATAGTGGCACAGGCTGCCTGGGAGATTATCTCCCAGCTGCTTCGACCCTGGGCCAACTCTCATTTGCCTTCAATTTATCAAAGCCCTTCAGCATACGCGTAATTCTAAGCGCATAAATAGTCACATATTGGCTTTAATAATAAAGCACATAGCTAATGTATATAAATGGCTTTACTGTTTCAAGTCCTGATGGAGCTGTCAGTAATTTGACTGCATTGCCTCCACTTCTGGAAATTTCATCACTGCTGGAAGCACAGCACTTTGCATTGGCAGAAACCAAAGAGTGAGCTGAGCCTGTGGAAGGATAAAGAAGCAAATGAAATTACAGTTTCCCTTTAGCTACTAATCCTTCAATACTATCTTAATTACTTATATTGACAGTGTAAAAACTTACTTTGATGTTGACCCCATGGAACACATCAGAGGAACATTTTACTTTTTCTAGACAACTGTATGAAAAATTAAAATATTGCACTTCCCAAGAATAATAAGAAAAGAAATGCAGATGACAATTTCACTAGTGCATTCAAAATATTAAGGGCGGCTGGCCATAGCTATTGTTTCTCCCCAGGAATTAGGGGGTGTATTGGAGATTGGGGAGAACTAGGAGGATGAGGTAGAGTTAGAAGAGAAGGTGGAACAAGGGTATGGGGGGGAACATGGAGACTATGGGGACAATGGGTGTCTTCAGACAAACAGCTCCTATGCCTCTGCTCTGCTTCACCTTCAGGCAGGCCATCTGTTTAAAGGCAGCCCATTGGATGTGCAAGTGGAGCAGAGGAGGGGCAGGCTGTCCCAGCTCCGGGGCAGCCCTGCCAGTGATGCTCCAGAACATCCAGGAGCACCGCCAGCAGAACGCTCTCATCCATGGGTTGCCCTGGGCAACACCATAGCTTTGCAGACGCTCTAATCCACAACTCTATGGTGTCAGGAAGGGGTGTCGGAAGCGCAGACCATGGGCTGTAGTAGCTGCTGGGTTGTTTAAGCCTGACCCAGGAGGGACTGCAAGTTAGCAGACGTGGGGGGTACACACACCCCGGACGTGCTCTGGGGGTAAGCACCCCTGTAACCATGTGAAAACACCCAATGAGGAGAGGAAATGCCTTGGGAGGAAGTGGAGCAGTCTCGCCACCTTGTGCAGGACTCTACAGGAACCAGCTGGGAGAGAGGGAGTGATCTCCTGGGCTGATGCTGAGGGGAAAGGGCTCAGGTGCCTGTGTTAATCAGGCACAAGCAGGGGCACAGCTCCCATGGAGTGAGAGGCCTCAGTGGTGTCTTGGCCTTGGACTCTGAGGGGGCCCTTTGAAAGTGACCTGAGCATTGTTAGGAAATTCCAGACGGGGTGGGAGTAGAGCCAGCACATTGTGAACATTTCCTGGTGGTGTTCAGGTGGGCAGGGGTGGGTCACATCAGCTGTTCTGGTTCTGTGGAAGTTTTCTGCAAAATTGGAACTGTGATCAAACGTTTGATCAGAATTCCAATTGAGCAAATTTTTTGATCAGAATTCCAATCAAATGACTTGTGCATTTGCAAAAGGGTAGTGTATGGCAGCTGCCATTTGTGCATGTGCAGTACATCTGCAATCATTTTGCGCATGCACAAAACAGACAAAAACCTTTTCAGTTGGTTATGGCAAACTGGAATTGGGACGTTCCTTCATTCCACATTTCACCAGAATGGATTGAATGACTAGATTCCATCGGAAAGGGAATCTGGTCGACAACTAAATTCACCTCTAGGGTGGAGTGCTGGCTAGTCCCACCCTCACCCACTCTTTAAAAACTTCCTGGTGGAGTGCTGTCTGCTCCAGGGGGCAAGGGGCCCACTGGGAGCTGAGGTGGCACTACCTCCATGGGTAAGCCCTTCTCCTCCACCCACTTGCCCTTAGGGAGGCCCATAATTGGGACATGAGCCTAGGCCCACCACAGCCTTGCTACACCACTGTGCACACGCTCAGCTGCAACCACCCAATCGCATCACCTCCTGGTTCAGGTCTCACAGCCAGGAGGGAATTGGGACCTCTATTTGCATGCTGGTTTGCTGCCCCAAATCCTGCTGCTCTGGAAAACTGTTGTTTGTCCAATGGATGGGTGTTAACCCCGCGAGTGGGTGCTTGTCAGGGCGTGTCCCGGGGATACCCCCAGATGGTAATTTTCTCTGAGAGGGGGCTTCTTGGGGCTTGGGAACCATAAGGACTGTCATCCTAGGCCCCTTTAGGTTCCTGGCCCCAGTACCCCTCCCTTAGGTAACAACAAAAAGGTGCCTTAATACCGGGCCTCAGGATGGAATCCCTGCAAGGTCCTGAGCCAGCGGGCAGGTCTCCTGTTCTCCTGTGTCTTTAAGGTGGACTGGAGCACCAGACGCTCTTCTGGATGCCTCCAGGCAGGTGATGTCCTGGCTGGGGGTGGCCGTCAAGTGGCGGAGTCTCTCTTCAGTGAGCGGGGAATGTCCTGGGTGTGTGTGGGAGCTGGGTGGCATGGCATGCCCTGGCTCGCTCCTCTCTCCACTATCGGTTCCCCCCATTCGGGTGCTGAGCCAGCCCTTTTGTCACTGGAGGGCCTTGACTCCGCCCCCTTAGCAGCTGGGAGGCCCCTTTCAGTTGACCAGTGGGCGCTGCCTGATGGTGCCAATGGCATCCTGCAGCCTGGGATGAGGGCCCAGAGACCAGGTGACAGCAGCAGCAGCAGCAGCAGCAACAGCGTGACTCCCCCTCTCGGTGGCTCCTTCCCAGGTGGGGCATCACAATGGGTCATCTTCAAAAATATTAATATTGAAAATGATTACAGTGCCAACAGGAAGTCATGCCACTCAGGAAAAGCTACAGGCAGGAGCCAGCCAGATACTTAGGCCAATACATATAGAAATGGATTATTCAGGGCCCTTGGACACTAATGATGTCATCAGCTATGATGACATCAAGCCACTCTGAACATTCCACCTCTCCCCTTTTGCCACTCCTACAGCATCGTCACCTACACCACATCCCTCCTTGCCTCCATGTTCCAGTTCTGCCTTCTCTTTTCCTATCCCCCTGGTCCTCTCAAATGCTTCCTTCATCCTGTTTAGATAATTCCCTCCTAGTCAAACCCACCTAAACATGTTGGAAAGAAAAATCGCCATGCTCCCATATAAACCCCGGAACTAATATGATATTTGCCAACCATTACTCTAATTATGCTGCTTGCATGTTAGGTCTCTTTCCCTTGTCCTTCTGCAAACTATTTAGAATGCCAGCTCTCTGGAGCACAGACTACGATTTACTTTGCCTAGAACAGTGCCTAGCACAAGGGAGCTTTGATCTCAATTGGCTCAGCCAAACTAGTGCTATACTAATAAATATGGTGTTTAAAAATACTGAATCAAAATAATAGTGATGCTTTCATTAATTACATGTTTTAAATAAGGAAAATTGTATTAATGCAGAAATAGTTTTTAGGAGAAACTAGCCATGTATCTAAATATATCTTTATTCTATGAAATTGCCTGGTGCCTTTTTAGTTCATTTGTGAACATGTTTGGTTTAGTTATTTTAAAGATCATTTCACAAATACAGTTTATTACTGATTATTTTACTTTACCCAAGATGCCGCATCAATCTTAACCCTGTCCTCATTTAAACCAAGGTTCCTGGTGCTAATGCTAAGTGATCCCAGCAATCACTAGTGCAAAAACTTAGGTGAGTTTATATTTCCCAGATGGAACACTCACTTACATTGCGGAAGAGCTTGATAGTAACTTCATCTATGGCTATATTTGGTGATTTATGTAAAGAATCCAGGAACATGGCGGTTGAACATTCTGGCAAAGTATTTTTATTTTCTTGGTGCCAGGAAAGCTGTTTATATCTTGGGACTCAACCTGTGCCAGTTCCTTCTGCCCACGAGGCAGTGCGGGAGAAACTGATGTTGATTAACAAGAAGGTAATACAAATGCAACGTGCACTATGTGTCGACATGTGTTACCAAAACCAACAACTTGAAACAGTAGGAGACCTTGATTATCAGAGAACACGATGTCTACATTTCAATAATAGTTGATATTTTAACTATGGCCAAGAAACTACCCTGTAATACTACATGCAGATTCTATTTTGTGCTGTGGTCTTATACAAAAAAATGGAACAAGTACTTGGTATCAGTGCTTGAAAGACCTAGCTTGAACCCTTGGCAAATTAACATGAAAAAGTAATTAAAGTTCTAAAAGCTTTCATGGAACTGCAGCGATTAGGGGAAATATTTCTTTGGATGTATAGCAGCTAGTCACACTTTGTGACTGCTTCTTGGAGATTTGTACTGTGCTGTGCTCATGAGAAATAACATGTTTTTAAAATGCAAATTAAATATACCCTAGAAGATGTGATTTCTGGTGCACATGGGTGGGCTGGAACAAGTTCACTGCCTTCCCACAAGTCTGTGCTTATACTTGCAGGGATCTTGGAAACTGGTGGCCTCTGGAACCACAAGTCCACAGTTGGTTGAGGCTACCTTTGGATGGAAATATACTTGAATGGATACGGTATTTTTCCATTTTGTCATTTACCTGACTATTATAAACTTACATATCAATTGTGAATTTACTGCCCTCCTTGCTATCTGTGGGATTTCTTCCATGAAATCTCTCTTCTGTTAGGAAAACAAATATATGTTTGTACGTCTGTCTGTGTATCTGTGGCCTTTTTTACATGGACGCACCCCTTCCCGCTGCGTGTGCAGGCAGATGTGCGGCGTGGGGGGGGGGGCTTTGTACACGCTATGGCGGTGGGTGGAAGGATGGGTATATGCCTGTGGAAAAGAGAATTGGTCACCTACCTTGGTGAATTCTTTTCTTCCTCTGCTACGCAGACAGTCCTCCGGCCGGTAGCTCTACCTTGACAGGCAGGAGGCAGAAGTATCAGAAGACCTTTAGTGCACATGCGCCTCCTGTGCTACCCTCCTCACGCTTGTCAGTCAGTTCCAAAGTGGAGGACCGGCAGGCGCAGCCTTGTGTTGTCCACTAAACCCAACACCCAGGAGACTGTTCTAGGCCTAACTGATAAAATCTATAAATAAGTTCTAAACTTTATGATATATGAAGAGGATCCAAACAGGATTCTCACATTATACCCTTAAGAACAGGTAACAACTTAGGTTTTTTTTGTTTTGTTTTTTTACTGTCTCTTCTTTATATTTTTGTTTAAGTATTATGATACTGTCTATGTAGTATTGCCATTTGGCTCACTCTTTAGTTTTCCTAGTTGCAATGGCCTTGTGCCATGCAGCGTACAAAAATAAAATAAAATAAATAATTATTGTTTCTGGGAGGGTCTGGAGGACTGTCTGCGTAGCAGAGGAAGAAAAGAATTCACCAAGGTAGGTGACCAATTCTCTTTTCTCCCCCTGCCGCAGACAGTCCTCTGGTTGGGATATACCCAAGCCTCAGAAAACCTATGAGAGGGAAGAGACAGCCGCAGGAGAGTCCATGACCACCTGAAGCACCCTCCTCCCAAATGCCACCTCAGCAGACTGGTAAACATCAATTTTATAGTGCTTAACAAAGGTGTGAATTGACGACCAAGTTGCCGCTCGGCAGATTTTGTCATATGAAGCTCTCGCCTTGAAGGCATATGAGGTGGCAGCCCCTCTTACCTAATGAAGGCAATCTGAAGAGGTGGAACCTTACCCTTGGCTCTATATGCCTTGATAATGGCATGCTTTACCCATTTTGAGATCGACGTCTTAGAAGCCTTTGCTCCCTTTACAGAAGGTCATAAATTAACGAAGAGCACCATAGATCTACGAAAACTTTGTGTTCTAGCTAACTAGATCTTAAGAGCCCTGCAAACATCCAAAGTATACCCTAGCTTTTCCTTCGGATGCACAGGATTGGGGTAGAAGGAGGGAAGTATGATCTCCTGTGACCTATGAAAAACCGAATTACACTTAGGTAAAAAGGCCTGATCAAGCCTGAGGGTGACAGATTGCTTATGAAAAATGCAGAAATTATCTTCCACTGAACGTGCCCCCAGTTCTTCTGACATCCTTCTGGCTGATGTGACCGCTATTAGGAAGGCTACCTTCAACGATAGCATATACAGCGAGACCTGGGACAAAGGTTCAAAGGGAGACTTTGTTAAGGCATCAATAACTAGATTCAGTTCCCAAGTAGGACATCTGTGCACCACCAGAGGGGAAAGTTGCCTAGCTGCTCTTAAAAATGGACGGATGTGTTTATGAGACGCTATATCCCTCCTGGATAGCGTAGACAATATGGAATTTAAAGCTGAGACCTGTCTGGCTAAGGTATTATATTTCAGACCCTTATCCAGCCCCCCCGTAGAAACTCCAGTATCTGGGCAATAGATGGACTACACGGGTCTAGGTTTCTGTCCAGGGCCCATAGAGAAAACACTTTCCAGGCTGCCCTGTATGATCTCCTGGTAGCCGGTCTTCTGGCTGCCAGGAGTGTCTTAAGGACTGCTCCTGAATAATCCTTTTTTCTGAGGGGTAGGCTTTCAACTTCCACGCTGTCAGTCTTAGAGAAGGTCCTCCCTCTGAGGAAGAAGGAATGGTTCCTCCAAGCTCAGCTCCCTGAGGTCTGAGAACCATGGACGCCTGGGCCACCAAGGAGCCACCAGGATTACCCTCTCTTTCCTGATCTTTGCCACTGTTCTTGCTAGAAGAGGAACAGGAGGAAAGGCATACAGAAGTCCCGGGGGCCGTGACTGATTCAGAGCATCTAATGTTGTCGTTCCCGAGATTTCCCCAATAGCCATGAAGCTCTGTACCTACGCGTTTTCCCTGGAGGCAAAAAAAATCTATGACAGGGTTGCCAAACCTTTTCGTAATGTTGAGAAAGACCTCCCTGTTTAGAGACCATTCGTGCGGATCCAGCTTTCTCCTGCTGAGCCAGTCCGCCTGGAGATTGTCCCCGTTATGTGTAATGCCTTCAGGGAAGCTAGATGACGTTGTGCCCACCTGAAGAGTCTCGAGGCCGCCTTCTGAAGGATTGGAGACTTCGACCCTCCTTGGTGGTTTACATATGCCTTCGCTGTTATGTTGTCCGTGAGCCCCGAGTGAGAGGGGACCATTGCTGCAGCGCCATACGGATAGCTCTGAACGCCAAGTAATTTATGGGTCTGGAGTGATCCTTTGTGGACCAGAGGCCCTGAATGGACCTTCCCTCCATGAAAGCTCCCCAGCCCTTGAGACTGGTGTCGAAGGTCACTATCTTTTGAATGGGCTCCGTTAGTGGAACTCCTTCTGCGAAAATAGTTGGGCTTAATCACCAGGACATGGAGGACTTTATGTGTGTGGGAATTGTGACCCAGGGGTTTCCCCCTAGAGTGAGTTCCCTTTGGAAAGACCTGAGCAGCTGCTGCAAGGGTCTTAGGTTGCAATGAGCCCACTGGACCTGCCGAGAGCATGAGACCATTAATCCCAATAATCTCGCTAGGGATTTCAGCCTCCGTCGTTGGCTGACCTGCACCAGACGGACCAGAGACTGCACTTATTCCTGTCTCTGCTCCGGAACAAACACGGTGTCTAAGGAAATATCTATGAGAATTCCCAGATGCTCCAACCTGCAAGTTGGGGTTAAGTGGTTCTTGGCCAGGTTTGTCACAAAGTCGTGTGCCTAGAGGTAAGTGATCACCCTGGCCACATCCCCTGAAACCCTTTCCTGAGACAGTGCCCTGATCAGGATATAGTCCAGGTAGGGGAACACATGGATCCCCTCCTTGCAGAGATTTGCTATTAGGGTGATGAGGACCTTGGTAAACGTTCTTGGAGCTGATGAGAGACCGAAGAGGAAAGCCCTGAATTGCCAATGATTTCTGTTGAATGCGAAACAGAGCCACTATCTGTGGGCAGGCAGGATGGGAATGTGTAAATAAGCCTCTTTCAGGTCCAGGGGAGCCAACCAATCCCCTTTGGATAGGCTTTGACAAATGGAGTTGACCGATTCCATTTTGAATTTTTGATGTTTTATCCACTTGTTTAATAGCTTTAAGTCCAAGACCGCCTGGCATTGCCCCGTCTTTTTTGGCACCAAAAAAGATTATAGAGTATAGGCCTAGGCCTCTCTCTAATATAGGGACCTCCTCTATAGCTTTTATGGATGAGAGCCTGCTTATCTCTGCTGTCCTAGCCGCCAATTTTTGAGGGTTTTTGGAGACTGGAGAGGGAAGGAATCTGCTCCTTGGATGTCCTTGGATCTCTAGGGCGTAGCCATGTCTCACAATCTGTAAAACCCAGGTGTCTGAAATTGCAAGATCCCAGGTCCTGTAAAAAAGTAGCAACCTTCCCCCTATGGCTCCCTCCCCCTGCGAGTCATGCTTGTTTGGATGACTGGGATCTCGTTGCCTGCCACAGTCAGCCCTTCGCTGGTGCTGACTCCAAAAATGAAAGGGCTGCCTGGAATATTCCCTCTTCTGAAACTGATTGCGTTTGTGGAAGGAGCCTGTAGAGCTCCCAAATTTAAAGGCTGGAGCTCGAAATGGCTTTTTCTTTGTCCCCAATTGCTGCAGGGTCTTGGACTTTGTCTTGTCATTGGCTTCTGTCAAAACCTTATCTAAGCATGTGCCGAAAAGTTGAAAACCTTTATAAGGCCCTTCTACCAAGAGGGTCTTTGCAGTGGAATCACCTTGCCAGGATCTCAACCAGACCCTTCTTCTAGCCACTACTGCCAAGGCCACTGCCCGAGCTGACCAGGACAGAGCATCTGCAGTAGAATCGGCCAACAGAGAGCTAGCCAGCATGACACGAGAGGAAAGGACCTTGGACCTTTCCTCTGTAATGTCAGAAGATTGCATTTCTTGCATCCATGTTAAATTGGCTCTGGCTAGTTATGATGAGAGAATATTTATATGGAGGGAATTGGAAGAGGAGTCTAGACCCTTTCTCAGGGGTCCCTCAATGGCTCTGTCAGAAGGGTCTTTTGGGAAACAATCCCCTTCTGTGGGGAAAACTGTCTGCCTTGCTAGGGAGGCAGCAGCTGCATCCACTTTGGGATTTTTGAACAAGCCCTCTTTTTTCCTGGTAAAGGTATAAAGAGATTCTTGAGTTTTGTTCATTCTGAATGACTTGGCTGGAAGTTTCCATTCTGACAAGACTAACTTCTCAAAGGCCCTGTCCAAGGGAACCCCAGCATCCTTGTCTAGCACGGAGGGAATTAGCTGATGCTCATCCTCCTCGTCAGAGTCAGATGACTTATCCTTTTTTGCTTTTTCCTCTAAGGAGAGAGTTTTAATAACCTGTGTCATTAACTCTTCCCTGAAATTGAATGGGAATTGTCTCTCCTGATCCCTGCTCATAAGAGTGGCCTCTTGCCATTCTCCCTCTTCCAACTGTGATAAGAGTGATAAGAGCCTGAGTCGAGATCAAACTCTGAATGGAAGGACTGTGTGGCAGCTGCAGCAGCCAAAACGCCTTCCCCTTCCTCTGCTGAGCTCCTGCAGCCAGAGGACTGAGGAGAACTCAGGAGGTGGGAAATAGCGCCCCCTGTGGCCCGCTGTGTTTTTCCTGCTTTTTTAAACTGCCTCTTCTTAGAGAGAGTAGCCTTGTCCCTCACTTGGGCCCATTTTCTCTTTTTCCTTTGCCTCTCGCACAAGGAAGAGAGGTATTTTAAGATCTTTCCCATATTATCGTTTAATGCCTTAAAAGCCTCCTTTTGGGTGTCCCAAACCCCGGGGTTGGAAGACGCAGAGGCCACCAGTGACTCCCCTTGCATGGTGTCCTGCGGGGAATGAAGCATGCATATGAATACCTAACACTGGTAGCGCCCCATGCAAACCGTCAGAAGGGAAGGGGAAGGGTTTGAATTCCCGAGGGGAGAGCCCCCGACATTGCAGCTTACCGCCGTCCTGGAGGTGCTTTCCATGTTGTCTCTTCCTCTCTCCGGCCACTGCTGTGGGGGAAGAGATCAGGCACCACTCTGGTCTCCTCTCACTGGGCGGAGGATCCGGAGTGAATGGCCTTACTGCGGCCGCAGAAGGCTGTTCTAAACAGAGGAGAAAGCCCACTAGTGTTTTCAGTGCTGGGCTTTTCCTTGCTCCCAGACTACTGCGCAGGAGCTGGCCAGGCTATTAGCGCCATTGCCAATGACTACGGCCAAGGCAGCGGAAACCCGATGGCCCCATCAATTAATTCTCCTTTCTTCTTTCTTCTTTTTCAGAGCTCGCACCAGTTGCTCCCGCTGGTCTGAGACAGAAGAAAAAACTGACGAGTGTGAGGAGGGTAGCGCAGGAGGCACGTGTGTACTAAAGGTCTTCTGATACTTTTGCCTCCTTCCGGTCAAGGTAGAGCTACCCAGCTGGAGGACTGTCTGTGGCAGGGGGAGAAACACCACAGGCAGTGGGTGGGGGTACATGAGCACTCTCGGCGCACACCCATGTTCACCCATCACCCACCCATGGAGCCATCCGACAAAACGAAGGAGACTACATGGGTGGATATGAGTGGAGGTGGGTGGGGATCGGTGTGTGCCCATGGGAAAGGAGCACACCCATCTTCCCACCCAGCAGCGCCGTGTGAAAACGACCTGTTATTCATTCCATTGTGTCTGCTGATGATGATCCTTTTTCAGAATGTGCCATACAGTACAAATTCATTCCCTGAGATAGGTTGAGCTGGGACAGGGATTGATTATAGTTTTGATGAAAACCACACGTTTATAGTTTTCAAGTGTCAAATTTAGCAGGACTTGTGTTGCTAGATTCCTGATCAGTGCAATTGTGATAAAGCTAACTGAGAATGCTGGCAGATTTTAATTAGCAACATTGGCAAGTTTTGAGCTTCTGGAGTGAAAAAGGAAAAATCAGTTGTCAGTATGAGAGAACTATGGAAAGGGGTTAAGATTTAGAAGAGGTTGTGGTTGGATTGTGTCTGAGGAATCAGAATTAAGGCAAATTCATGGGAGATTTTATGCATGTCTAAAATTGTCTAGAGGCAATAATTAGATGTACTTTACAACTTCTTCCAGAACCATCATTACATATGGCACAGCTGTGTGTTCAACCCTGCAAAGGCACCTGTGTGTACGAATGGTCTCACTGAACATAAAACAACCTGTTCATCAAGCTCAAAAGTTACAACTTTTACTTTGTAAATTCAAACTCTTATACTCTCCTCTAGACTCAGCCATTTAGCTACATCTAACCTTTTTTTAGCACTTACTGTATGCCACAACTGTTTAAGCTCCGGTCCTGATCTTGTGACACTGGAGCATTTTGAGGATCAGACTGCTAGATCCAAGGGTAAATAGTCAGACGTCATCTCCGAATCTGGACCCTTGGGATTACCAATCATCAAAAACCCAGTAATAGAAAGATATTCTTTTGAAAACTAATCCAGGAGGGAATATATAGGTGAGAATATCCAAAAAGGGAACATATATGTAAGGATATATGAGGCATTACTGAAAAACATTTAAGATTTATAGACAATATCATCCTCTTAGGGAGAAAGTGCCAGCCCTAACATTTAGTATGCACATGAGACCCATTCACTTCAATGGGACTTGTGCCCACACAAAGTGCCAGCACCACTGCCACAGATGTTCAAAACCAGCGAGTATGGAATGGGCGAGACCAATGTTGGGGGCATGTCTACATGAGGGGTCAGTGGCAGCAGCACACTGTAACAAGGTTCCCTTCTTCAGGGCTGTCCCACATCACTGGTGCCTTCATCTTCGCCAGTAGCCAACACACAGGAGAGTTTCAGCCCCTGAATATACTGATGACTTGGGCTATTTATTTCTCAAGCACTCGTACAATATACAGTCTTCCTACAACATTTATCCTGTTAGGCTTTGTCCCAGCCTGCTTCTGAGTGTTCAGTTGAGATGAACCACCCTCTCATCTCTGGTGATCTCCCTACTCAGGAAGCTGTGGTTGTTGTTTTTTTAAATTTCCCACTGCAGTCAGTTAACTCCTGACAGCTGACCACCATCAGCCTCCTTTCATTAACTGTGGACGGTGGGGTTTAACTGGATTGGAGTAGGAGAGCTGAGCTCTTTAGCCCTTGCAGAGCCAGCTCATCCTGCTACCCACATGTGATAGATAGCTCTGGGCAAGATGTAAAGTGAATCTTGATTGGCAAACATGCTAAACATCTTAGCTAGCTTGTCTATAAAATGAATTCAAATATGTTAAAAATGAGTTTAACATATGTTCGCAACATCTGTTAGCTAATATGTTAAACCCACCTTTAACATAAAACCACCTTTAACGCTGCTGGGGGCGCCTTCTTGGAGGTCCCCCGAGTAAATTGGGGGGCTGTTATGGCAGGGGCGGCTGGTGGGTTTTGATGTGGGAGGGGCAC
>QEPC01014088.1:3761699-3778083 GCA_003113815.1 Sphenodon punctatus | reverse complement strand
GGGTTTATACATTATTTATTTTAAGCTTGATGTGCATACAGACTGTTTTCTTCCATCCGATGTTAACCCTGGGAACTTGTTGCTGCTGGGTTATGCCATGCCACTGGCCTACCGTCGCCCTGGCTCCGCCCCTATGCTCACTGTCCTTATTGCCCCTCCAACCTCAAAACCCACCAGCTGCCCCTGCTAAAGCTCTTCTCAACATCTGCATAATTTATTGCAAGCTGCAGGTGGAGCACTACGTTTTCTGCAAGTTTCGGAATGCATTCTTCAGTCGAAATCCAGAACATTATTGGATCATCGCTGACATCTATGCTCGAATCCTTGGCAATTCCTGAAAAATAAAATTGAAATAAAAGCAAATGATTTAATGTTTCTTCTTATGTAGTCAGATGTCTGTGTGAAAATCTGAAATACCTAAATATATAGGCCATTCCATTTTGCAATAATCTCTCAGCTTCAGTTCCTTTTGTAATGTTTCATACTCTGTGCATACTGCACCAATTTGCATAGGATCTAGGGCACGCGTTGTTCGCAAAAAATCAATTGCCAGCTGTTTTCTTTTTTTGTTTTACATCCTGAGTTTTGTTGCTGCTGCTTTTACCGCTGTGGAACCATGGACATTAGCAGTGGATGAAACGAGATGGTCCAGCCATGAAATTAAATCTATAATAATCTTATAGATTTTGTGTACTTGTCGTCTTTGAGACTGAAGCATATCCAGGACTGAGATTAGACAGGCGCAGTTCTCAGCTATATAAATCAGATCAGCAGGCAAGGTCTTGATTGCTAGCACTTTAGACAATTCTCATAGAACTGCTGTATCTCCATTCTCCATAGATTTTTGCTCAGTAAAACCAGCATAAAATGAATAGTATTGTGCATGGTAACTTATGGTGTTAAACCAAGTGTTCCATCTCGTCACCACTGGTTCTGGAGGAAGCATTGGTGAATTACACCCTCTTCTTCATGCAACATTGTGCTGGAGCTTTCACCAACAATGATTTCATTAGAGCCATGAACCTATCCACGTCCTTAAAGGTCTCCCTCCAAGTATTTCCCGACAGTGCCATTATGTGTGCGTAACATCTAATATGCACAGAGTTTGGTCATAGATTGGACAGCACATCATTTCAGGCCTTGGACGTATAGCTGGCACTGTCTGTAACAAAGGCTAGTATGCTGTCAAGAGATATTCTGAACTTTACCATGGTGGACATCAATGCTTGAGATACTGTTGCATGGTTTACTTTGCCTATGTAGACTGTTTTAACAAGCAGTGGAATCAGGATTTTTTGATTTGATGGAGGGTCTTTAGTTAATTTGCTTTTTTTCATTTAAAACAAGATGAGCCATAGATGGCATAAACAAACTGCTATGCAGAAACTGTTCTCTACAAGGGGACATAGTTGCCAAAGGAGGAAGTGTTCAGACTTGCAAAGCTTTGAGAAAATGTGTGAATCAGTGATTCTGTTTTCCAGATTAATAAACAGTGAATCATAATTTCTCTCCATGCTCTGGTTTATGTGAGTAGTACCAAAAACATTACCTCTTTGTCTCTGGGAGTTTCCCTGCAGGGTACTGGTATTCTGAACTCTGAGCCCAGAGGCTCCTAAGATAAAAATTATGTCTAAGAAAGAGACATTTCATGGACCAGAAAATCAGGATGATTTTGAGATTTCTGGGCTTTGACTGGTGTCTGCAAGTTGTTTGTATAGAAAGCAGATGCTTCTCTGCTTTTTGCACAAAGCAGAATAGGAGAATCCCCATTATGCAATATTCTCTTTATGATGTATGGCCCAGTTTTGTCGGATACTGAACACTCAAACCCTAGCTTGGAAGACGAGGCCTTGGTGGAATCTGGTTACAAACACATTATTAATGTATTGCCCAAATACAGTTCAGTCTGGCACGTTACAGTGGTCTGAACCATGTCTCTTTGCAATTTAAGAATCCATTTGAAATTCTCAGGGTGAACTCAAAATAACTGTTTTGCATAAACCCTTCAGCTGCCCACAAGTAAAATTAATTGGACTTTTCTAGTTCTTGGATGACTGCACACAGTACCATTAGCTGTTCAAGAGGTTCCTTCTTTCTGGGTAGCAACGGGTCTTGGAGTAACCTTCCAGCTAGAGAGGAAGTGTGGTTGCCATGTTGGTCCCAAAAAGATGGAAACACAGCAGTTTGGATGATATCTTTTATTGGACCAATTTCTGTTGGTAAGAGTATGCAAGCTTTGGAGCCACACAGAGCTCTTCATCAGGCTGGTAATAAGTCAGAACTGAGGCTGCTTGCCCACGTTACAGGAGGGGGGTTGGAAACTTACACAAGGCAAAATCACGGTGGAGAAACTCATGTGAAGCTCTGCTCGTGGGCCCGGGGGGTAAAAATGTAATCAGTCGATTCTTGCTGCAATTTCACTCATGCATGACAGGGACCCAGCCCTGTCATTCATGAGTGAAATTGGTGCGAGAATCACCTGATGATGGTTTTGCCCTCTGCACCCACGAGCAAAGCTTCATGCGAGTTTCCCCGCCATGATTTTGCCTCACGGAAGTTCTCCCCCCACCCTTCCCATAACGTGGACAAGCAGCCCCAATCTGAACAATGCAAGACAAAGGAAATACATGAAAAATATAAAGAAACAAACTGTAAAAGAAAAAAGTAAATGCAGACTATGCGTGTTTTTAAACGAGATGGCTCTTCGCACCGTCCACGTGGAAAGTCACTTGTTTGAAGTTGGTGCATGGAGAGAAGCGCTCCCGTGATCTACACACCAGCCACCCAGTCCCTGCATGGAGCATTCCTGAAAAATCCAGAGTGCCCCATGTGGGGACTGAGTGGCCGGTGTGTGGATGGGGCAGCCATGTGGGGAGCTGCCCATGTGAAGCACTCCCCACGCTCTTCCCATGCATGGATGCCCCACTCCCACCCCACACACCAACCATGAACCCTGCTTCCTGCTGCTTTAAAGCACCCTATGATCATTACAAAGCACAACAGCCAACTTTAAGGAAATAATGGTAGGGGAACAGTAAAGTTGTTCATGTTTAAAACCAAAAGGGTGACTTTGGAGAGCAAAAGCAATCACAGAGAGAAAAGGGAGTAGTAATGAAAAAATCTAGGAACAATGAGAGAACACAAGCAAGTGATGCATGGCTCAAAAGCTTGCACACCCTCGTCAACAGATGTTGGTCCCATAGAAGATAACCATCTGAACTATTGTGTCTACATCTATTTCTAGTTTAGGGAACAGACTATATGGGCGTTGAAGGGTGTCATGTACAAGCTTTCAGCACTAGAATAATGGCCTGACACCTGGTTGAAAGTAGATGGAACTAGCTTTGAGAAAGACAGTGGAGATATTGAGGCCTCAAAAGAGATGGGAAATTCCCTTTCCCTACCTTTCTGGGGAGGGTCTCTCTTTCTCTCAGCCAATATCATTCGGAGGCAGTTGTCACCTTCTAGAATGTTAGAATGGGCGTAAACCTCAAATGAAACACTGCATCCTCATATTTGTCCCATCCAGCCCTACAGATAATCAGGTAACAGATTCAACATCAAGTTGAAACTTTTTCCATATTGTACTAAAAATAAAGCCCTTTTTTCCTGTGAGGCTTTTGCCCTTACTGAAATTTCAAAACTTTATACTATGTTATAATGCAATCCCAGCAGAAGAGCATGAGCTACTAAGTAAAGTCAATCAAAATTTTATATGTCATGACCATAGGTCGTAACAATATTCCAAAAATGTAAAAGCAGTAAGAAAAGGAGCTGCAACAATACAAACAATACAATACAAAGTGACAACATAACCAATCAGATCCTAATAAAAACAAATGGGTACAGACATCATAGGCTTAAACAGGTCAAGTCATGACATAAATTGAGGGAATAGTTACATTTGCTAACACCTGCACGCCTCTGTACTGTCAAGGTGTGAGCTAGATTTGCCACCTTCAGCATGACACATTCCTGTGAATCAGCCAATAAAAAAGACCATCTTAAGTGCATGTCCCAGTGAAGTCTACCTGCTAGAAGGGGATTTATCAAACTGCCGTATTCCTTCTGAGAATAAACAGTTAAATAGACAGTGAAGGAGATCCTCCACCTGCTGCAGACCACAAAGGCATAATTTCAGCTCGTATGGTATCTACTTATATCTACCTTCAAGTACCGCCGTATGTATTAACTGAAATTGAAATAGCAATAGGGTCAGTGCCCTATGGATGGTATTATTCCTTACAATTGTTAGATAATGTTCCATCTGATGTAAGGTCTTAAACCTGGAATATCATGGTGCTAGCTTAACAAGGGGGAGAATAGCCAGATCAATCTGGATATAAATATCTCTCAAATTTTTAGCCCTATCATTGGGAAAATAATGAAAAAATTCAATAGAAAACCCAACCCTCCTGAGCACAAACCCTTTCTTCCACAGTGAATCAAAATCAGGATTTGATTGTTTGATCCAACAAAGTCTAGGCAGGCAATCGTCTGCCATGTCTAATAAATGCAACCAATAAGAAAACATACGCTGATGGACTTTCATTTTGACAGGAAGAACACCTGTCTCTGCCCTAACCATGCATAATGGAGTGCTGTTAGGGAGACGCAAAATAGATCTTAGATACTTATTCTGAAAGATTTCCAGGTCTGTCAAAACAGTGTATCCCCAAATTTCTGCACCATACAAAGCCTGTGGGCACAACTTATGCTCTATGAGCTTCAAGGCTGGCAGTGTCAACGTACCCCTGGTCATCCTCCAAAACGTCATTGGATTGGGACATCTTCATTTCTTTCATTTTCAAAGCTCCTGCCAACTGCCCAAAGAAGAAAAAAAAAGCCCAGGTACTTGTAGCTGTTAACTTGTTCTAAACGAACCGTATCAAGAATCCATTGGAGCACAGATTGCTTCCTTGCAAAAATCATAACCTTTGTTTCCCCATAATTCATGCTTAAATCATTTCTCCTGCAGTAAGTACTCAGTGTCATCTGCAATCTCCTCATGCCGATTTCGGTATTGGATCGCAGCACCATATCATTGGTATATAAGAGGATAGATAGCTGCTTCCCCTGAATATTAAGTGGATACAAATAATCGCCTTGGAGCTCAGTGACTATATCATTAATAAAGAAATTAAACAAAAATGGAGCAAGGACACATCCCTGCTTTATGCTGTTAAAGGAAGGAATGGATTCAGATAGGTGGCCAGATTGAGTTAACCTAACCTTCAATGATGTATTATGATAAAGCCTTTGAACAAGAAAGAAAAGCCTTCTATCAATATTTGTCACTGTGAGTTTGGCCCATAGTAAACTTCTATCTATCATATCAAAAGCAAATTTTAAATCCACAAAAGTAGCAAATAATTTGCCTTTTCTTACATTAATGTACTTATTAACCAAATGAGTCAAAACAAAGCAGTAATCTGTTGTTGAGCGGCCTGAGTGAAAACCTGCTTGTTCCTCAAAAAAGAGATTGTTTTCCTCAGCCCACTTTTCCAGCTTTTCTAATAAAAATCTTGCATAAAGTTTAACCACAGTATCAATCAGGCTGATAGGATGATAATTTGAGGGGCTATTTTTATCTCCATGCTTGAATATAGAAACTATAACACTTAAGTTCCAACCAGCTGGTATTAAGCCAAAGTTGTTCATACAATCGAAAAGTCTACACAGAATAGGGACTCACCAGTCTGAAAAAGGTTCTACTGGTATGCCATCTTCACCTTTTGGACAGAAATTTGCAAAATTGGTGCCCTAATATTTGAGCTGGTAACTGGTTGCCAATAAGGTAGGGAGCTAAGGTCTAAGTCCTCTAACTGGTTTAAGTAAGTGTCTGGAATTTTGTTAAATATATTTGACAAATGGCTCTACCAAATACTAGTACTAGGTATGCTTGGTTCCAAGAGGCGATAGCTGTCTATGGATCCTCTATTTACCAAACCCCAGAATTTAATACTATACTTCCATTGGATTGCTTCCTCTAAACAGACCCACAAGTATCACTGATGTTCAGTCTTCTTGGCTCTTAATTTATCCTTATATTGGCCCTTAATATCAATATAGAATTTTATGGCATGAGATTTATTGATCTTGATGTGTCTAGCAGCTCTATTAACTGCTGATTTAAGTATTTGGCATTCATGATTGAACCAAAGTGAATGATATAAGTGGGTGTCACAGAGAAACATGGGGTCACACACATGTAACACGGGACTACATGTTTGGTAAATGTGTGGTGCCAAGGGTTTCACATGTATGTAATGTTACTATACATGTACACTATGTAATGTCAAAGGTTCCACATGTTTGTAATGTTGAAATTGAGAACTGCACAACTCGAAATAGGGCTTTGACACGTCACCAGCCTACAGGAAATACAAAGAGATAACAAGATGTGTTTTGGGGACACTTGACAGACAGCCTGTTGATATGTAGATTGACTTCCATGTTTACCTGGGTTGACTAAGTGACCTGATACATGATTCCCCAAAAGCGGGAAATCCGAGACAAAGGAAGCTAAAGACTATTTAAATGAGCCAGTAAGGCACAAGAGGAGATTCTTGCAAAGCTGCTTCCAGAGAACATCTGCATACGAAAGACCAGCCTGGCAATGGCAGGCGGGGGACAGCATGAACTGAGAGGAGGATTTTGCTCTCTAAGCCAGTGCCCAGTCATTCGCCTTTATGACTGAGAAACCAGAACTTCTGGACCTTGCTAGGGTAAGATGCATAATTTAGGAACTCAACCAGTATAAGTTAGGAATGCATTATGTTTACCTTTTATTTCTAGTTACCACTCTGTATCAACTATCTTGTTTATGTAATCAATAAACTTACTTCTTAACTTTATGAAGAAGTGGCAGTGTCTAATATTGGAACACAAGTGAGCTACAAGAGCCCCCAAGCTCTTGCGAACCCAGAGAGTAAAGAGTCTGTAAACGGGAAGGATCAGGCCCTTGTGTGACAAAGGAGTTTCATTGTGGCACACTTGAATTAGCCAGAGAAAGAACTGATTCAAGAGAACTGTGCGCAAGGGAAACTGAGTCACTCAAACCCGGTAAAGTGGGGGTGCGGACCCCCAAACCCATGACAGTGGGAATTAGTCACAAGGCAGGTTTCAGTCAATCTGCCTTCTATAAGTTTAGTCATTATTTAATTGAACAACTCTGGCAAACTTTCATCCATTGGGTTCGCGGACAAAAAGATCTCTCTACATAGAGACTCTTCTCTGCTACCTTTATGCCTCATTTCAGAGATTTAGTTCCTCATAAATAAAATTGATCAAGTCCAGGGTTTTCCTCATTTATCCTTAAGACCTCCAAATGAGGTGAGTAGGTGACCACTACTGCCTGATGGTTGCTACAACCATAGGACAAAAAAGTCTGCTAGCTTACTGTCAAGCTTGCAAGACCTGGCTATTTCCCCAGGTCTTCAGAGGGGAGGGTGGGGTAGGTAGGTAGGATTGGGGATTTTATAGATATTTTTAAAAAATTGTTTTTTGGGTTATTTTAAAATATTTTAATTATTGATGATTTTTATGAATATTGTCGTTATTTTATTTGTGTTGTAAGCTGCCCCGAGATGCCGCAGGCATGAGAGAGCAGCCAATGAATTTAAATAAATAAATAAATTTAAAGAAATAAACAATACTGATTCCAATGCTTGATATATATGTTAGATCACCATTATAATCAGAATCAGATCTCCCATTTAAAATCTTCCAATTAATCCTATAAAGAAATTTCAAAAATTGTAATCCTGCAGCGTTTCAAAGTAGCATTCCTAGATGTTCTTGGGGATGGAAGAAGTCATCACCTTCCTCCAAACCCATTGCACATGCAATTTTAGACATCCCTCCCAGTGTGGACATTGAAATCACAAGTAATATTATTGGGGTTAATAGACAGTCATCCTCAAACTGCCCAAAAATTCCTCCAGGGAAATCCAGAACTTTGCACGATTTAAAATTCCACCAGTGGGAGGGAAATATAGATTTATAATTAGAATAGCAGACTCCTTACCTCAAAATACACAGACCACCAGAGTGTTCACAGGGGTATTAAGCAGTTGTTCACTCTCAACCTGTAATAACAAACTAATAAAGGTTGCCAGCCCATCAGCCGGTCCACCCTTATTGGCTGGTTTGCAAGCTGGTTTGGCCCAGATGTTATAACCAGGCAAACTTAAACTAGTAGAGTCAACTATCCAGGACTCTCGTATACAGAATAAATAATATTTTTAAGAAGATCCTGGGAATCACTTGACATACAGGTATTCCATCCAGCCACGTTCCATGATATTATGTTAAGAGTGACCACCCTCAAAATGCTGTAATTGTGGCCTCAGTCATAGCAAGTTAGATTTAGGGGCCTGCATTAAGCCCTCCACTGGGGAAACTGATATCCCAGAACCCTCCCAACACACTGCCCATTTCTCTGTGGCAGTTATTACATGGACGACGGTGGGTGGGTGGATGGGTGTTGGCCGTGGTGGGTGGAGGTCTGCGTGCGTCCGTTTACACAGACACCCACCCACCTCCACCCATGGAGCCTCCTCCGGTTTTCTGGAGGGCTCCGTGGGTGGAGATGGGTGTGTGATGGGTGGAAGTGGGTGTTGTGCGGGAGCGCGCACGCACCCCCACCCATCCCGCTCGGTGTTCACACGGGTGAACACCGAGCGCACACCTATCTCCCCACCCACCACCAGCCATATACATAAACACCCCTCCCAACACCCGTCCAAACACTGAGCGGGGTGTGGGGGTGTCCTTGTAAAAATGGCCTGTGATGTAACTTGCTGAATGCAATGCAAGCTGGAGACTCAGGAAAATTTGGATTTACTAAAGATGGTAAATCCAGTTTCCCATTTGGGGTCTCAATTTCTATTAAAGATAAGTTAACATCAACCGGTGCTATCTGAAAACTGCCAGCTACCTTACTTTCAGTGGGAGCTACCCCTAGGCCCTGGCTCTCACTATCCTGCAAACCTCATTCTTTAGAAGATAAGTACCTTTCTTTGGTCCAATTGTCAGGGCTCTGAGAGATTGGATTAATACCAGAAACAGTTTTCAGCTCCGGTGCCTGGTACTCAAGGGTGTTCTTACTGCGCCTCTTTTGTATGAGATTCAGCCAATGGATAAGTCTGTGTTGCTTAATAATAGGCAAACCATCAAAAGAAGCCATTTGAGCTAACTCTACTGTCTCTGAAAGAGTTTTGTACAAAGAAAATCCAATTGAATCAGGTTCTATCCGTGATTCTAATGGGACACTTCCTGCCCCAATAAGGGTTTTAGACGACTCAAGAGCAGGGAGGACTTCCATGTTTTGGCTAGACTAAGATATGTTTAATTGGGAAGAATTCCTAGTCACTGAGTGGGCAGCCTCCCTTGCAGGGTCGAAGTCCTTTTCCTATTGTAGGCAGGGTGTCTCTGGAACAGAACGAAACATCCTGTCAATAGAAACTCCCCATGTTAGGAGATGCTTCCTTGTCATAAAAAATTTCCTGATAATTTCTTCCTTCTGAAATTGTATCACCAGTCGTAAAGCCAATTTATCCCAAGGAGGCCATTTAATATTATTAATTTCTCAGGCCTTCAATCCGATTCCCAAGAGTTGAAAGATATTCCTTATAATGTGAGGTTATCTTCACCAATTGGGGGTAAAACCATTTGGAAGAGGGTGGATTTTTAAAGCAACTGAGTGCCTATCAAGAATAATCCGATAGTGCATGGGTTTAGATTGATTACCAAGCCTCTGATATTTCCTTGTATGTTCTGATCTGCATTGTTGAGAATTTTCTAAAATAACATTTCCTCTGTCACTTGGTTCAATTCTGGTCAGATGTACCTGGTTTTCCCATAATAAGTCAAGCTAATTCATTATCTCCTGCAATTGGGCACTGACACCGACCAAGGTTGTCCCCATCTTGGAAATATTAGTAAAAACAGCAAGGATACTGTTTGGCCTATCAAAGTACACTGAGATTTTAACAATTCCCCAAACAGTAAAGACAAAGTAAATTTATTATGAACATGACTCCTGTTGGAGAAACAAAAAATACCTAGCATAATGCATAGTACTCACAATTAAATGAGGAAAGAATGAATATGCTGCTGACTGCATTCCCTTTTCTATGCAGAGTCACTAAAATAGCCTGAGGTAAGCTTTCCTTATCTGAGAATAAGAATGGCACTCTGGAAACTCTAACTATGGAACTCTGCATTTTAATTAGTTAATTAGGTAATTATATAGCACCTATCTACAGAACATCTAAGTGCGGCCATATCATTCCCATAAGATTTAAGAGCTAATAACCCAATTAAAAACAACCGACCCAACACAGCTGCTCTCACAATACAGTCACCAATTCTGACCTCATGCTTCTCAAATGTAGTGTAGCTCCTGTCTCGTGGGAAAGGAGGAAGTGCGGCTCTCCCTCTGGCAAGCTCATGCATCGGTCAGGGTAGGATTGCACTACACGAGCTTGCCGGCGGGAGAGCCGCAATTCTTTCTTTCCCAATTCTCACGAGATGGGAACTGCCCTACGTTTGAATAGCGCATGCTCCCGCAGTGCCAAAGGCTGCTTGTGGGAAGGCAGCTTGCGTTAAAAGGCTGCTCATGGGAAAGTAGCCTTAACTAGTGCTCAGATGTTTGCAGCAAGTATATGCCAATGTTGCTCTGATGCAGACAAAATAGCTCAGGAGATATCTTTTACTGGAATGCAAGAAACAAAGTAGATCAAAGAGATCTATGACTGATTTTAGATGAGACAAATTTTGCGCACGATTGGTGAAAAATGCGCCTTTTTTAATGGTCGTTTAAACACCTAAACCGTTTTAAATGCGCATTTGCCATGATTGTGTAAAAGCCAAAACTGTTTTGAATGTGGTTTTGTCTGATTCCAAACCGGTTTTGAGCCCCTTTGATGATCGGGGGATGCCAAAACCGGTTTTTAAAAATGCGCATTATTTAAATGCGCATTTACAAAACCACATTAAAGGTGTCTCGTCTAAAAGCGCCCTAAGCTACTTTGTCTCCATCTCTTACACTTGGGACCAACATGGCAGCCACGTTCTCGCTAGACTAATTTTGCTGAGGTCAGAGGTAAGGTTTCATGTTCGAATGGGAGTCAAATGAACATGGTGCATATGTTTTCTTTCGACAAGTGCAGAGACTATCTGTGAGAGGGGTTGATGTGATGCTTAGGTGCTGTGGCCTGGCAACAAGACAAATTCATATAACTGGCCATCTCTGACCTTTTCAGAGTTTGTGTGGTTGCGGTTAGCACATAAGCTGCCATAACGTGTTTTAAACACAGTGTGGAGTTTTTTGGAGTACTATTAAGATAGACCAGTTAATGTTCATGTTCTAATTTAAACTCCATTATTATTCAAATCAAGCTGTTGTAAAGAGTGTCAGAATGAAACTCAGCATACCAATGACCACTTCCCTTTAATAAAGTGCTTTGATGTAGAGTAGTAATAAAAAGCCTTGATGGTTTTAGCCAGGATAAACAGGGTAACAGCTGTGAAGGTAATAAGGGGAGAGTTGAAAGAGGAGAAGATAAAGACATAGGAGATTTGGCCAAGGAAGAATCTCCAGGCATGGAGAAAAAGAGAGAGAGGGAATGAACAGCTATACAGTCCAGGAAAACCAACAGGAAGAGCAGAAAGATGACGGCAAAGAGGATGGCAGGAACAAGGACAGGCATCCTGACATGTAATGTGGAAGGCGAAAGGGAACCAAAGAGGGGGCTTGAGGATGGGCTGGTTTATTGGATTTGACTGGAGCAGCAAGCAACAGACAATACTTACAGCAGCTATGAGGATGGAGGGATGTGGAGGACAAAATTAAGTCAAAATGAGAGAACTTCAGGAGGCCAGAAAGTGGGACTTTGCAGTGGTCAGTATCAAATGGATGTAGATACACTAATTTGGTATTCTTCTAGTAAAGAGACCTCAGTGAAACCAAGAATAAAAGATATGGGGAGAGAAAAGAGGGTACAAGAATATTGACTTTAGAAAAATAAATACAAGCTGTTAAGCACAGGAAAATGGTCAGCCATACAAATGCCCCGTAGTTCCCTAACATGTCAAAGGGAACCCAGGAAATTGCACAAACTTGCTGCATTTCATCTTAACAAAGAGACTGTTTCTACATGAGCACAGTTATCCCAGAATTAGCTGTAATTCTGCAACAACATTCAAGGATTGTCATCCAGGGATAAGTGTCTACACAATCATTAATTTTCAGGGCGAAAGCACTATTTCGGGATGGCAGTGTAGATTTTTATCCTGGTATAAGAGTCACAGGGAGGACTGCATCAGTCCCAAGGTACAGCGCAGACTGCAGTTGAATTTCAGCGCCTTCTTCTGCTCTGATTGCACCAGGCCCCCATGTCATTTTCGTTCTTGTCATTCAAAAATGTCATTATCGTTATTAATGACAATGTTGTTTTTGTTTTTGTTATAGTTTTTGTTATCATTTTTGGTATAGTTTTTGATATCGTTTTCGGTATCAGTATCAGTATTGTTTTTGTTATCGGTATTGGTATTGTTTTTGTTATCGGTATTGATATTCGTTATCGTTATTGATATCGTTATTGCTATTGGTACCATTTCAAACAAAGATTTTATTTTTGGTATCAGTATCATTATTGATTCCTGTGCATAACTAATATTTATCTAAATCTCCTCCTACCTCTCTGACCACTCCTTTAATGTGTCTCTCTCCAACTCCGCCTCCTCCTCCTTCCCCCTCTCAGGTGGTGTTCCTCAAGGCTCTGTTCTTGGCCCTCTCCTCTTCTCAATCTATACCTCATCCTTCGGCAAACTCATTGCCTCCCATGGCTTCCAATACCACCTCTATGCTGATGACACTCAACTCTATCTCTCTACTCCCTCTCTCTCTCCCTCTGTTCAAGCTCGTCTCATCAACTGTCTCTCTGACATCTCTACCTGGATGTCTCAACGTCAGCTCAAACTCAACATGGCTAAAACTGAACTCCTTATCTTCCCCCCTCATCCTTCCTCTCCTTCCTCACTGTCAATAATTATTGATGGAGTCACCATCCTGCCTGTCCCCCAAGCCCGTAGCCTAGGCTTCATCTTTGACTCACCCCTTTCTTTTAAACCCTACATTGACCCTGTTGCTAAATCCTGTCACTTCTCCCTCCATAACATTGCTAAGATTCGCCCTTTTCTCTCTGTCTCCTCTGCCAAAACTCTTGTTCATGCTCTGGTCATCTCTCACCTCGATTACTGTAACCTCCTTCTTTCTGGCCTTCCCCAGTCTCACCTTTCTCCCCTCATCTCTGTCCAAAACTCTGCTGCCAGGGTCATCTACCTCGCCAGTCGCTTCGACCATGTGCAGCCCCTCCTCTCTTCGCTTCACTGGCTTCCCCTTCCTGAACGAATCCTGCACAAGCTCCTAGTCTTCACCTATAAAGCTCTTCACAACCTCGCTCCCCCCTACCTCTCTGCACTTATCGCCCTCCATACTCCAGCCCGTGCACTTCGCTTCTTCTCTGTCCCTTCTCTCACCCTTCCACGCCTTCCCAGCTCCCCTAAGCGCCTTCGTCCCTTCTCACTTGCTGCCCCCCAGGCCTGGAACTCCCTCCCTGTCCACATCCGCCTTGCCCCCTCCCTTCATACCTTCAAATCTCTCCTTAAAACTCACCTCTTTCACTCTGCTCTGTCTGACTCTTTATCCTGCTGAGCCACTATTTCCTATACCTACAATCTGTGTTTACCCTTATCCTTGCCACATGGACCTGTCTGCTGTCATTCTCATCGTAACCAAGCCAAGTACGTGCATCTGAGACCTCGCATCTTCATGAATGTTAGACCCCTTGTCTCTCCCTCTGTTCCCCTTCCTATGTCTCTCCCCCAGCTCCTGTCTCTCAGATTGTAAGCCCATGGGGCAGGGACCGTGTCTATTTTATTACTTTGTAAAGTGCCAGGTACGCTGCTGGCGCTATATAAATGTTTGTTAATAAATAATAATAATAATAATAAATCTAAGGGAGACGGGAAGGGAAAAGGAAAACTATCTATTATCTAATCAATTATCTATATAACTATTCTAATCATATGTCTATAATATATATCTATATCTAATCTATACTACCTATCTCTATATAATGTGCAGGGGGGAGAAGGGCAGGGAAAGGGAGAAGGTAAAATGTAGGGTATGAGGAAGGAAAGGCATTGGTGGGAATACCTAATAAATAAATAAATAAGGGCTAGGGAGGATTTTTTATGTGCAAGCACCACAGTTCTGTAAACGCAACCGGAGAAGCAGAGCTCTCACACAACGGAGAGAAAAAACCTGCCTCTCCCATTATAAAGGGTTCCAGTGCCCTCCCTCAGAGCCCCTCTGATTGGTTGTGGGAGGCAGCAGGCATTGAGCAATCACAGAGTGCCATGAGACTTCTGGGGCCTGCTTGTGCTGCTCATTGGCCAGGGATACTTCCATCAGATACTGCTGAGCTGCTTGCCCCTCCCAACACAGGCACAGTTGAAGAGTTCAACCCTGTTAAGACTCCGAGATGTCTGCTCCCTCCTCCCCTCTCTACATTTCCCCTCCAAAACTCAACTGCCACAGCACTAGTAATAACGACAATGATAACGACATTGTTGTTTTGGTTTCTTGTTATTGTTTTTGGTATTGTTTTTTGTATCATTTTTGGTATTTTTGGTATCATTTTTGGTATCATTTTTGATATCGATATTGGTATCGATATCAGTATCATTATCGTTATCAATAACATTATTGATATTGTTATCGTTACCATTATTGGTATTCTCGGTTGTCATTTTTGTTATCGTTGTCGTTATCCTCTGTTGCCATTTTTGTTATTGTAATAACGAAAATGACATGCACACCCCTAGCAACCTCCTGCCAAACCACCAGCCTGGCTCCCAGCAAAGTCCTGAGCCAGCTTGCAAGCTCTCAAGTTTGGGGCCAAATCCTTGCCCTTCCATGGGCCTCAGAATCAGACAGTCCTGGCCCCTGCATAAGTGTCCTTGCCCTCAACCAGGCTTTAAAAACTGGGCTTCCTAGCCCATAAACTTCAGGCAGCCTTGCCCTTTTCCAGAGCTTCAGAGAGGCTGCTCCTGGCCCCTGACAATACCTTAAGGCAAACAACTTCCTACACAAATGTCCTTGCCCTTCTGTGGGCTTCAGACCTGGACCGCTCTGAAACCTGGGAAGGTCTCCAGCCCAAACCCCCACCGGCTAGCCACCAGGAGCACATTAAACCAGTGCTCTGCTCTTTGCACTGACTGCCGGTGGTTTTCTGGACCCGATTCAAGGTGTTGGTTTTGGCCTATAAAGCCCTAAACGGCCTAGGCCCTACCTATCTGTGGGACGGCTTCACTCCCCGGCTGTTGGGCCGACCCCTGTGGTCATCGGGGGCACCCTGCTTGAGGTCCCCAGGGTCTACTGGGGGGCCACGCAGGGGAGGGTGTTCTCGGTGACTGCTCCTCAGCTGTGGAACTCTCTTCTGGTGGGGGCCCGGTTGGCCCTGGATCGCCCCTCTTTTCGGAGAAGTTGTAAGACCTGGCTGTTCCACCAGGCATTTGGCGGGGAGATGAGTGAGGGGGTGGGTTGTTGGGTAGGGGTTAGTTTTCTTTTTGTCCTCCTTTTAGTTGTTTTAAATTGTTGTTTTAATGTTTTGCAAATTGTAAGCTGCCCCGAGCTGCGAGTAGCAGGAGGGGTGGGGGTAGCAAAATTTAATAAATAAATAAATAAATAAATAAAAATTAGTGGCCATATACAAAAGGTCATGTTTGACTCAGCCAGAATGGGAGTAATTTGGAGTTATTCATTTATTTGGTCTTGTACCCTGCACCTTCTTGCTCACAGAGCAGCTCGGGGTGACTCACAACAGACACAGACCATCAAGAAACAACATATAAAACATTCATAAACATTAGAAAATTCAATAAAAATCCTAAAAACATACTAAAAACATACTAAAAACATACTGAGGGCAGACAAAACCTCCCATACTAAGGGCAGACAATTTAGATTCTTTGTGCACAGTTTGTCACTACTGCTCATTCCTTTATCTAATGGCAGGCTGCAAAATAATAGGATGCCAATTCTGCCACCTTGGGAAGATTCTTTTTTTGAGATTTTTTTCCATCCCCAAATGATAAAATATCAAATATTACAAAATTTTATTTCAAAATAAAATGTCAGGAGTTTGGCATTTAAATTGTGATTTTTAACATTTTTGAATCTGGAATTCTTTCAAAAAATTTAAAAGATCAAAATTAGATTTTTTCAACATTTAAAAAAATAAAATTTCAAAATTTGTAATTTTTTCAAAATTTGAAATTTCAATGATTTGAAGATATGCTTTCTGACAAA
>QEPC01014088.1:3723993-3750398 GCA_003113815.1 Sphenodon punctatus | reverse complement strand
CCCCCTGCTCTAACCCACTAGCCCCCCACTCCTCTCCCAGGGAACCTAGGAGTCCTGGATCCCACCCACGCATCCCCCTGCTCTAACCCACTAGCCTCCCCACTCCCCTCCCAGGGAACCCAGGACCCCTGGCTCCCAGCCCCCCTGCTCTAACCCACCCACACTCCCCCGTGTACCTGCACTCACCCCCATGTACCCCCCGCTCCTCCCTCCCTCCATGTGCCCGCACTCGCCCCCCATGTACCCCCCGCTCCCTCTCCCCCCATGTGCCCGCACCCCACCCGGGGTGCCCCGCAATTTACTTACCAACCATGGTGGGGCTGGGTACTGACCTCTCATTCTCAGCGCTGCCGCCTCCATCCAAGGGGGACTCGGGGAGGCTAAGAGCTGCATGCGCGTCAGCAGTTCCAAGCCCCCTGCACAGGCTGGGAAACAGCCTGTGCAGGAGGCTGGGAGCTGCTGACGCACGTGCAGCTCTTAGTTCATGCCGGGGGCGCCTCTATTGGGTGCCCCCATATGAACTTTCCCCCTGCCCAGCCCCTGCAATACAAGAGCGCCCCCTGCGGCACTCTTGCAGTGCAGGCTCCCTTTATGCAGAATGGATGGCTCGTCTAGCCACCCACTCCACATAAAGGGAGAACGCCTCCCTTTGACCCTCACACAACCAGTGAGAATGTGTGGAGCCACCTCGAAGAACCTTGTTTAGAGAGGCAGAAACCTTCAGAAGGTCTCTGCCTCTCTAAACAAGGTTCTTCAAGGTGGCTCCGCACATTCAGCGCGATGCCAACATGGCCGTTTGTTGTTGTTGTTGTTTTAAGCTGCCGCCGGCTGGGGAAGTCCTGGGGGGCCAGGAGGGGCATTGCCCCTGCCTTCCTAGAGGGCCCACTGCCCCTGATCTCTCCATTGTGAAAACTGACCATTTAGTCCTACCCTTTGCTTTCTATCTTTCAACCAGTTTCTGATCCATTGTAAGACACTACCTCCTATCCCATAACTTTTTAATTTTCTCAAGAGTCTCTCATGAGGGACCTTATCAAATACTTTCTGGAAATCCAGATACACTATATCTACTGGGTCTCCCTTGTTCACATGCTTATTTACACCCTCAAAGAATTCCAACAGGTTAGTGGGGCATGACTTACCTTTACTAAATCCGTGTTGACTTTCCCTATTAAGCCATGTTTGTCAACACATGCCCTGTAATTCTGTCCTTAATGATGGTTTCCACCATTTCCCCCGGCACAGACATCAAGCTACTGGTCTGTAGTTTCCAGGATCACCTCTGGATCCCTTTTTAAAAATCAGGGTTACATTTGCCACCCTCCAGTCCTCGGGTACAGCAGCAGATTTTAGTGACAGGGCAGTTAGCACTGCTGCAAGCCCCATTCACTTCAGTGGAACTCACACGTGGGGCTGCCCTTGAAGACTTTTCGGAAGCTGCAGCTTGTGCAGAATGTGGCGGCTCGGCACCTTACGGGAGTGTATTGTCGGGAGCACATTACACTGGTGCTCCGAAATCTTCACTGGTTGCTAATTGTCGTCCGGGCCTGTTTCAAGGTGCTGTTTTTGAACTTTAAAGACCTAAACAGCTTGGGACCCACTTATCTGGTAGATCGCCTGGTCTACCATGTCCCATTGCGGCCGTCTGGGGATGCCCATCTGGAGGAACCAGTTTTTAACTTGGCCTCCATGATGAGGAGGGGTTCTCGGCCAGTGCCCCGCAGTTGTGGAACTTCCACACCTGGGAGGTTCATTTATGCACCTTTAGGGGGCAGTGTAAAACCATCTTATTCACAAGGGCGTTTGGCAGTGGAGGCTAGGGTAGGGAGGGAGTTGTGGGTGTAAAGGGTGAGTCAGGGGCTGGGGGGCTGGGGTGGAAAAGGGTTGTTTTTTTGTATTTGGTGTCTCTCTCTCTCTCTCTCTTTTTATTTATATATATATATATATATATGCTGCCCTGAGCTGCCTTTGACGGGAGGGGGGAGGTAAGAAATTTAAATAAATAAATAAATTCCCCAAGATCACGCTGGCTAATGTGCAATTTTTAGATGGACAATTCCCCTTTAAAGCAAAGGTGCCAAAATTAAAGTAGTGGAAACTAGACTCTATAAACAGAACAAGTACAACATATTTATTTATTGAATGAATTTGTACCCTGCCCCTCCTGCAAAGCAGCCCGGGGCAGTTTCCAACAATAAAATACAATAAAAACAATTTAAAACATTTCATAACACTAATATTAAAATATTAAAACAGGGCTAAATATCATAAATAATATATAATAAATAACAAATCAGGTGGGGGAGCTAAAAAACCTCACCCTCCCCTCCCACCCTCCCCAAAGGCCTGGGCGAACATGAGCACCTGGCAACTCCGACTACCTTGCTACCTGCCAGTCTGCCTTAATTCACTCCTGAGAGATCTCTTTTAGGGGTGCGAGAGTGATTTATATTCCATACTCTGCTGCAACTGCCAACAGGCCTATGACAGACACCTGTCCACAAGGTACTGGCTCAGCACCATGCACTTGCTTCACATGTAACCAAATAGCTGTGTCAGATAAGACTGGTGATTTCACCACAACATTCTCCATATCCAATTACTGTGCTGTGTGTCATCCAAGTCCCCATCTAAAATGTTTTAGAAGATAGTTTATACTGGGCAAAATAGATATTCTGCTGTTGCTGGAACATTACTTCTCTATGAAAGTGATGATTCATTTTACAGTGGAGATTTGCATAGCTACCTTGTGAGATGAAGAACGCTTTGTCAGTCGATGGGTGTTAATAAACAAGGCAATAGCCCCCTGGAGTCTGGGTTTGGTCCGTGCAGTCCACACTCACATGTTTAGTGTGTAGAGCCTAGATGGGCAGGCGTTCTTCTGCACCACGCTCCACCCACCAACCCACGCCCTTCTCAGTATCCTGCCCCATCAGCTACAGCAAACCACGGGAACAAGAGACCACACCAGCTATTTCTTTTTCCCAGGCTATTATGACTCCAGGAGGTGGTCCAGTGCCTGCTACCACTGCCTACCCACGGAGTTCAGACCTGGGTTTATACATGCCAGCACTTGGAGTTTGGAAATAACCTTTTGCTATACACAGACTGCTGCATTTAATATTGAATAAATCATGTGCTTTATTGAGCACCTACAGTGCAAATTCAAAACGAAAGTAAAAATTCAAAGTAAAAACAATCGATCTTTGCATGTTGTTAACTCAGTGTCTCACATCCATGGGTATTTTCAGACGTTACGAGATCACACTCAACCACAGTCAATACCCTGTGGTGGGGAATGGTACCGTAACGTCTGTTGGGGAACCAGAAGTTCCCCCCCAGATGTTTGCCACGGTCAATCGCGGCGGGGAATCACATTCACCACGCGATCAGCTGAACTAGCGGGGCCGGCGCCGATCGCATGGTGAATGCGATTCCCCGCCGCGATGAAGGGGCCCGTCTCGTCTGGATGGAAACCACAGCCCGGAATCCGTGGTGGGATTCTGGGCTGTGGTCAATTCGGGCGGGCGCTGCGGCTGCATTGGCCGTGGCACCCGTCCGTCTCCTCAGAGGACAGGCGGCGGGGGAGCGTGGGGTGGGGGGGCGGGGCCGAGCGGTCGCACGTTGCCCCGCACGGCCCTGCCCCCTCCCCGATTCCCTGCTGGGATCAGCCGGCACGTCTGTTGGACGTGCCGGAGTGATCCCAGCGGGGAATCATTTGGGTGATTCCGGGACAGGGCGAATGCCGCCCCGTCTTGTCTGAAATCACCCCATGGCTCACAGCAATGTACTGGTAGGTAACAGCACACATAGTTGGGGGAGAAAACAGCCTCACTCACCAGGGCACTCTGCACTTCTCCAAACCTCATATAGGGCAAGAGGCTCTCCAACTGTCAGTTTACATCCCCTGTACCATGAGTCACTCTTCTGCCCCAAGAGATTCATCTCCACCATCCAATCAAGGCACTCCCGGTGGCCTGGCAGGTATTCTTTCACTGTCCTTACAGCTGTCCACACCCCAGAGCAAGGTACTTTAAATGACAGCTCAGCACCATCCACTCTGTTCTGAAGAGGGATTTGGGGCTTTTAAAGCAGCACTGGAGATCAATAGCTGCTAGGACTGATTTCCAGCTAGAGACGATTCCACCACTGCTTGTGTTCTCCATAACATCTGCAAGACCGGTTGGGCTGCGTTGGAGAACCCCCTTGCCAGTTGGCTCCAGCAAGTCAATGCCCCTGTTCCAGGACCAGCTGAATGAAATGGAGCAGAACACTGCATAAATGGAGAGATCCAGGACAGCTTGTGCTGCATCAACCACAATGTTAACCAAAACACCCACCACCAGCGATAGTTTAATGAGCATCGGTGAACTGTTTCAAATGATCTTTTTGTGTTACCAATAAAGCCTTTAAAAATATTTCCTGTGTGTCATTGTGCTTCCCTCTTGTCTATCTGGCTCCCCACACCCAGCACCAGGACAGCATACTTTTCCTCCTTGGGGTCCCCTCCCGTGTTATTTCCTGGCACGCCAGGAGACCTTTCCCTGTGTGTTCCCTTTTGGCATTTGTAGATTAGCCGGCTGCAGGCCTGAACTGCTGCGTTTCCTCTTGGCATTTGCAGGCTAGCCGGGATTGGGAATGACATGCATCCTTCACAAACTCCTGGTACTTACCTACAAAACCCTCCACAACCTGCCCCCCCCCCAACCTCTCGGCCCTCATCTCCTTACACACTCCTGCACGCACTCTCCATTCCTCCTCTGTCACCTCCCTCCCTCGCTCTCCCTCATCTCCCCTAACCGCCTTCGTCCCTTCTCCCTAGCTGCCCCCATGCCTGGAACTCCCTCCCTGCCTACATCCACCTCGGCCCCTCCTTCCATTCCTTCAAATCCCTCCTTAAAACCCACCCACCTCGACGCCTTTCCCGACGCCCGCTAGTACTCCCCTCTCAACATTTACTGTCCGCCTAACTGCAACCAAGCCAAGCACGTGCACCTGAGACTCTGCATCCACCGGCATTGCCCCTAGTATATGGACAGCCCAGGCCAGGGAAGTGGAGCTAGGCAGTTCCCTCTGGCCACCATGGTGCTAAGAAGTGCAAGCAGCAGGCAACAGTGGCACCTGCTTATTTTTTAAAAAGGCATGGCATTGGTGTGGCACTGGGAACTTGGACAGCCCAGGCCAGGTAAAATGGAGCAAGGCAGAAATCCCTCTGGCCTCCATGGTGGCTGCCAAGCAGCAGGCAGCAGCAGTGTGGCACCACCCACTTATTTAAAAAAATAAAATAAAATATAATCATGGCATGACACTGCCCCCCCCCCGCCAATTACTTAGAGATCAGCAGTGTAGCGCACACAGCCAAATTCACCAACGACAATGGAAAATGGCTAAGCCACTTTTATTTGCCCCTGCCAGCCAATCAAAACTTGCCATTTGGCATATCCATCACTCAACTGTCCCCTCCCATACCCCCCTCCTACCAAATATGACACGTTTTATTTCCTAGAGGCTAGGGGGGTCAACTCTTCCAGATCATTCCATGAGCGCTATGGCACCAGCACTCGATGAGGACTTCCAAAGTTTTCTGAGCACCGGCTATGGTACTTGGAACTTCGGAACCGAGGACCGGACTCCCCAGTGGATTCCGCAGTTTGCCGAGGACCAAGTTTCAGCCCTACTTTCTAGTACCAGAAGTGGCAACTCGTGGAGAGGAATCACCAGCCCTTTGTAGAAATTCCCTAGCTGCCTCTGGGGGAGGAAAGAGTGACAGAAGGTGCAGCCACATGAACCTAGTCAGGACTGATCTCTGTGTGCCCTGGGGCAGGCAATTTCAGCCACCACACTTCAGGGCCAGCGTGGAGAGCAGGACAGACAGTTGCCCCCTCCCCCCTGCTCCCTGTGGGGAAACTGGGCAGACTGCTGTCGGCTGTCCCAACAAGGTGCTTGTTACATGTGTGGCCACCCAGCCCCAGCCCCAGCCCCCCCACCCTCCATTGGTCCACCCACTATCCCACCCCAGCCATGATGTGGCGGAGCAGGAATTGTGCCAGTGCCTGCTGCTCAAAGCCAAGTGGCAGACCTCACTGTGGGCTGTGTCAGATGGGGACTAGGCACACAAATGGTGGTGCACTACCTCAAGCTGGGCAGCCGTATTCCATTTTGGTTAAGGCTGCTATGCCCTGCATCCTTGGTCTTTTTCTGAGGATGCAGGGCATAGTAGCCAGCTGCCCACCCTGCCCCAGGGTGGGGTGAACATCTGGTGACCACTGGACATAGGATGCAATAAGGCTGCCCAATATGGGGTAATGCTATCCAACTCGAGGTAACCTCTCATGTGGCTATACCCAGAGTGGGGGCATATTAACACTATGGACATCATGATCCATTTATTCACTTCAAATAATAGTAAACAAATATGGTGCGATGGCCTAGTGCCAGCACGAAACAACTTCAGGATCACACCCAGAGTAAGGTAAAGTTACTTTAACTGAAGCCATTTTCTCTTGGGCTCACTTGCCAAGTTGTTGTGTGTTTTTTTACACCAATGATTTACATACACACTAGCCACATGCAGAGTTGCATTTGCTTGTGGAGTTCTGGTTTACTATTGTTGTCATCATCGATTATTTATATAGCCACTGAGTAATCATGAATTAGTGATGGATCTCTGCTTATAATTAGAATGGAAAAGGGAGAGGAGACAGAAACTTAGGGGGATACACGGAATACATTAATGAAGCTGAGGTCACAGGTGACTGTGCTTAGCTTAGATACAGGGGGAGAAGGGGGACCCTGAATGATAGGACAGTAGAAGGAGCATCAGTGAGCAAGCCTGTTTGTGGTGGTGAGGAACTAGGGAAAGCCTGATGGAACATCTAAGTTTTTAGGGATTTGAAGGTCAGGAAGGAGAGAGCAGAGCATATGTGTTCAGGGAGAGAGTTCCAGGCATAGGAGCAGCATATGAGAAGGGGCAAAGACAGTTTAGGGGGCAGGAGACTGTGGGGCAGAGGAGGAACAAAGTTTCCAGGTGGAAACACAGCAGGAAGGAAATGAGGGCAGGGAGGAGAAAAGCCATGAAGAGCCTTGGAGGTGAAGACAAGGAGTTTGTGCTGGATGGAGCCAGCAGAAAGGAGGGGATGAACGTGATCAAAGCAGCGGGCAAGGTGGATGATGGTGACTGTGGCAATCATTATTTCCAGATAAAGGCTATCAGACCCAGGCTAACTGCTCTATAAATCTGCACAGCACTTAACTTGATTAAAGACAGACAATTAAAGTAATCTGAGATCAGACCCTGGAGGGCAGGGAGAAGTTTGCAAGTTTAAATGTAGACAAAAACAAACTTCCAGGCAATTTAACTACGGAAAGGGAGCGTTAACCTCACCAAGGGCTCAATTCTCCATAGGAATAGCATCCACTAACTACTAGGGTGAGTCCCATTGAAGTGACCAATTCTTCCTAATTACCCCCTATTAACTGCTAGTGAGTGCAAGAGCAAAGGGTTTGTGTATGCATGTGCATGTTATCCCCATGGAAGATCACACTGAAAGTTGAATTTGAACTCTGGTTAAGCCACTATTGTAGACAGGGCCAAAAAACATCAGACTGGGAGAAGGCACCCTTGAATATCTTTGGCTCGGCTGAAAACACAGACCTCATTTTGTCTTTCATCTGCCTAATATCTTAGGCTAGTTTTTTAGATGATATAAGTCTGCAGGGTAAAAAACATCAGGCACTGGCATAAAAAAAAGAACATTTCAATCACCAAGGACCTTAGCTCAGAAATCCAAGTCTTGGGGCTACATGAATACACTCATTATTTGTTTTAAAAACACAGCATTGATGGATGGATGCAGTGTGTCAAGCAGAAGGTCAAGTAGGTCAGAATTATTTCAAATACAGGAGGATTTTTTCTTTAGTTTTTTTCTCCTTTTGAAAGGCTTGTGTCCAAGACAAAGGGCCAATTTTCACACCACAATGTTCTGTCATATCTATAGGTACTATACTTTATCAAGCTCATATATACAGTATCTATTTCATTTCATTTTGATTGCAATTAAGCAAGAAAGAAAAAAAATCTGGTTGGAATAAACATGATTAAAATTCTATTCATTCATCATAGAAGCTTCTAAACCAAGGATCATATAATCTACAGATGGGGCCATGCCCTTGTGACTATTTCATATACTTTGCATGTCTTTGGCTGCTTTCACATGAGATGTTAATTGCGGGATTAACTGCAAGTTAACTGCATGTGTGAATACACTGTTCCGTGTTTGTTCCACAGGTTATGTCTCAAGTGCTCACGCATTACGGGGCTCCAAAATCCTACTCTTACAGTGACAAGTGTTATGGTTGAGCAAAATGGGGAACATGGGAATACATGTTGGTATTAAAATCACAGGGTGGTGTTACAACCAGTGTTCCCTGCGTTTTTGTTTTGATATATGATTTTTGCCTTATGATTTTTCTGTACTTGGTGACCTTCTCTCAAAACCTGCCCTGTTTTAGATTGTGCTTTGACCTCAGTGCGAACCCAACAGGCTTTGGCCACAAGAGTCCTGGGCTGATTGAGGGGGGATCGCTATACAATGCAGGCCCACTTCATCAGAATGATAATTAGCATCAACCTGGCTTAGCAACCCACCCTGTATTGTTGAGCGGGGCAGCATCAGGAAGGACGTGTCCCAATACACCTGGAGAAGGGTGGTCTAATCAGGCTGTGATCTGAATCCAAGACAAAGGATGACTGCACAGCCTGAGCCTAAATCTATCAGGGATGGGAGCGGGCAGGAATGCTCCTCCTCTATCTTGGCAGGTCTGGCCTGGGTGAGGCATATAGGAGGCACCTCTTGGTAGTGCATTTTTCTTTGATTACTGGCTTTTGTGAAACAAAAGCAACTGCAATGTCCTTTTGTAAGATACCAGAGCTCCTTTTCAGAAAACTTCCTAAATTTAATCAAACTTTGTTCTTGGTCCTCACACACCCACCATGGGGGCAAAATTTTGGCTTAAATACAGTCCTTTCAGAGCCCCAGTCAGTTCAGTCGACCTGATCTTCTCAGACTGGCTGCTGTTCTTACAGTGCCTACTGACATCACTGCTGCTGAAATCACTGCCACGCTGTCTTGCTTGCCCAGATAGAATTCAGAAGGACACCTGGTTGCGAATCCTTCTGTCTATTTTGCTGCCATTCTGTTGCCTGACCTCTGAGTAGGCATAAGGGAACTCCTGCCTGTCTGCCTCACAGAGACACTGTTAGCTCCTTTGCAACTCTAGCCAAGGCAGCCCCGAGTGTGTGTATTGGGCTTGAGTGACTCGGTGGGCTAAGCTGACAGACTTCTTCCCTCCTCTGATCGCTACTTCTCCAGTCCCCCCCGAAGGCTCGTTGCCAGGGAGGCCGCCCTGGTGCTGCTGTACTGTCTGACTTGGAAAAGGGGCTATAAAGGATCCATTCCTTTGCCCTCCCTCAGAAAAGTACATTTTGGTAAGTTTAAGCGCTGTGTCTTTCCTCTCTTCCCCTTACTTTGAGTCTCCTACCGTTTGTGCCTTGGCACAGGCAGACACCCCCACCCCTAGATTAGGAACTTCCTTTAGAAACCAATCCATGCTGCATCCTTGTGTAACTATCTAATTGATTTGAGTGTCTCATTGCCTGATTATTGCCAACTAATGCCTTTCGCTTTTATGTACTCCCTTTCGTCCCCACAATAAATGGAAAACTTTATGTTGCATCCTAAGGTGTCTCTCCCCTCTTTTTAATTCCCTGGGTGATGCTGCCAATTTACACTCAAAAGATCCTGAACACTCGTGTGCCTTATTCAAAAAGGTGAGCTTAATTCCCCAAATTGGACATTTTTTACCCCATGCCTGGCCACTGGGACCCACTCCTCAGGGAGACCTTGTGTACATGCGTGGAAAAGTGACACATGTTAACAGTGGCAAGTGTGGAAATCAGCAGGATAGAGCCGTGGTTCGTTTCTGGCTAATTTCAGCTGGTTTGTGAATTTCACTGTGCTCTGCTGCTGGTTTGTTAATTTCAACCAACTCTGATGCCAGCTTGTTAATTTTAATCGCTGCCGGCTCTGATGTCAGGCAGGCAGCAGATGCAGGGCAGAAGGGGGAGGATGAAAATTGCACAAAATTTGTGCTCATGAGAATGATAGATCCCACGGTTAGTGATGTCAATGTACGACATGTAGCAAAGAAAAAAACTGCAAGAGACACGTGTCATGAGAAGGGTGCCAGAAAAAAAATGGTGTGATTTTAAGATCGTGGGAAGATCGCAGGAACAAGAAAATCATGGGAGACACTGTCTTGTGTGAAAGCAGTCAGTGTTGCTCTCTGGGGTTATGGATGTTTATTAAAAATGGAGCCAAACAAGGGCTGACCTTCAGGGAGGGGCAGTGGGGTCGTAGTCCTGGGATCTACAGCACCTGGCCTCAGGGGTGCTCCTGGGGCCCTTCTGGAGCGCAGAAGTCATTGAGGACTACTGCTGCTGCTCCCACAGGAGCAGTGGTGATGATGGCAGCAGGGCAGGCACTTCTTGCAGACCTCAGTTAGCACCTCCACCCAGGTAAGTCCTGCCACTGCAATACTCACTCTCCCGATGTCTTGGAAATCCTGTCCCATCACTCCCAGTCCTGTGAATGCCAGGCCAGCTGGCCCTGGGATGAATGTAAGAAGTTTGAGAACCAGTGGTTCAGTGTAAAGTAATGGGGGGTGGGAGGTATGACAATTTAGGTTGTACATTCATTTGGGGGCAGGGACAGTTTTTATTTTGTAATTTGTTTGTACAGTACCCAGTACAATGTACAGTGCATAGTACAAAGGGACCCAATCGCTACACTAGTAAATATAAATAAAATACTATCTAGTAGTGGGTAAGCACATGAAGTATTGAAAAATACATCTGCTTTACATGAGGAAGAGCTAGATCCTAGCATGCATGCTATCCTGCCAGAAGATCATACCCTAAGCTGCCGTTATTGTTCCTTCGTCATGTGTCAGCTCCCTCTGTAATGAGTAAGAAAAAAGAATCAGTCTCAGATGTGTTAAATACTAGTATCTGTTTCCCTTTGAAAAACACATGCAACAAGCCTTGACTGCTCCCCATTGCCTGAGAATACATGCCATTTGAAAATCCCATGCTAGCCCCCCACACTTTTGAGAACCCTTCAGTTTGAAATTTATTCCACAGCTACTGTAACCCCAAGGCTCTCTCTTTCCTAAATGTATACTGAGGATGCAATCCTCCCTCATTAAAGTCCATGCAGCTGAGTCAACCACTCCAGCGAGAACAGCATTCTAAACCAGAGGTTAGAGAACTGCCAGTGAGATTCTTCAAATTCTCTAGCCTCTGGCTAGTCAGTTTCAAGTGGTCCGCAAACAGAGAAACTGCAGGTGTTTGACATCATTAATCAAGAAATGCTCTACTCAGTGCCTGCACTGACTCAGTCAGTTGAAACTGCTGCAGAGGGACAGCGGCAATCAGTTTTTAGAACTTCCCCCTGGGAATGAAATTTTAGATCAAATTCTGGGAGCAAAAAAAATAAAATTCAGTCGCCACTGACTTTATCCTGATATTAAAATGTTCTTGCCCCACTACACCCCTGAACCAGTCGCCAGCTTCAGTTTTCTGGGCGTCAATGGCTCCCAGGCACCTGCATATTTTGTGCCCTGCCCCTCTCCCCCAATATCAAAAGATTTCTGTGTCCTGGTGAGGACTGGAAGGAAGGAAATAAAAAAATTAGTAAAAAATAAAAGATGGAGACAAAGTAATTCAGATGATATCTTTTATTAGACCAGTTTCTCCTGGGGTGGTTACGCATTCTGACTTTTCACAAGCCCGAGGAAGGGCCCTCTGTGTGTACACATTCTCGGCAACAGAAGTTGGTCCAATAAAAGACATTAATCTGAACTACTTTGTCTCATCTCTTACATTGGGACCAGTGCAGCAACAGTACAATGTAGAAGGGTGGAAACAGACAAAACATTACTCACCAACAGGTTTTTTGTGCTGTTTATTGCTTGCACACAGTCAAACAAACCTGTTGGTGGGTTACATCTAGATGGCCCAGCTTGGTGGATGAACAATGGCTGCCCATCAAGCCAGGGATGGAGTGGGGGGAAGAAGATGGGTTGGAAGCTGTGACTCAGAGTAAACTGCTCAGCATTGCAGCCTTTGCCCAAGGCAGGATGCCTGTCAGCAGAGAGGCTTGCCTAGTGAAACTGTCCAGCAATCTTCCACGCTGCTAGGCGTTTTCTCCCACACTCTCCCTGGAACATAGACAGAGATGGGGAGCTTCCCATGTTGCTAGGGGTAGTGGGGAGGAAGAACCAATCTGGAGCTCTCCCTCCCTTCCATCCATAGCAAGATCAGACACTGCAGCAGGGAGACACCCTGGTCTGCAGGTCCTCTTCCTGCTGCTGTTTTTAGGCCCCCAGTGTTCCTCCTTCCACAACGGAGCTATTGTCAGAAACATGCCAACAGGTCAGTGGAACAGGGCATGGGGGAAATGTGTAGGAGCATCCATGGCAGGCTGTGAAGAGCAGGAGTCTACACTGTGGGTGGAGAGGATGCTGCCACAGAGCAGCTCTGCACAGACAAAACCCCACACCCTAACAAACGTGACACTACCCACTCACTTTTGAATGGGTACTGTCACGTTTGTTAACACCCCAAGTTACTTTAACTATGGTCCTTTTCAAACGGTCTGCGGTGGGTGGGTGAAATGGGTGTGTGCTGCAGCAGGTGTGCGGTGTGTGGGTGGTCATTACACACATGCACAGAGCCATTGCCGTTTTGGCCGATGGCTCCGTGCGTGGGTGGAACCCGCGAATGTGCACACACTCCCCACTGGTCACATGGGTCCCCCCCCCCATGCCCACATGTGGGTATGGGGGCTCTCATGTGAAATGGCCCTATAACAGTTTGGAGATCAGAGATGCGGGAAGGATTTTGCAGCTGGCAGGAGCCAGGAATGGAAAACGAAGATGTATTAGGATGCATTTAGTCTTGTACTGTACCGACTTGAATAGCAATTCATGTCTATAATTTAAAGCAGCCTCCAAATGCAGACTTTAAAATGGCAATCTCTTAAAATCAGGTCAAGGCAGGAAAAAAGGGATGTTTGTAACCAAAAATATTTATGCTCCTCTGAGGGGCAAAATGTGTCCGTTTCTTTGACTATTTTACACTTAATCTTCTCACCCAAAGCTGTCATATTAATCAGCATTTACAGACTCCAAGTTTAAATATAAAAATGCAAACATTATGGATGCCTCATCGTTTACATTTTCTGTTTATGTGAAATGAATGGACAGAAGAGCTGTTTGCTTGGTTTGTGTTCGGGAAGTAGCAGTTCTCTTCTCTCTGTGCAGGTTAAATATATTACACTTAGAAACCAAAGAAAAATGAATTTGCTTAGCTCTGCAGTCTGGTTTTCACATGTTCTTAGCTCTAGTAAAAAAAAGAACCTGCCCTAGATTCTTCAGACACCCCTACTCCCTCTAGCAATACAAGAAGTAAAAGGCCTTTTACTGCAAACACATGCTTGCAGATGTAGAAGTAAAGCCTGGATCCTGCAAATTCTTATGGACATGCTTAGATTTACAATCAGTGGAAATATGTGCAGGAGCTAAACTAAACACACATGCAGTTCAGGACAGCTCTGGGTCAGCCCCACTCTTTAAACAGCACGCATTATCCCTTCAAAGTCATGAAATTGGCTTAAAAGCATGAGTTGTATATAAAGTTATGGAACGGATAAATGGTGCATCTGTTCATTTGTTGCTCAGTCTTTGAGACTTTAGAATTCCTGTTCCCAGGGGACCTATTTCCCAGCTTTTCTCTTAGTCTCCACAGAAAAATATGCACCTAAGTGTTTGCAGGATTAGTTAAAAGTCTGCTCCTCAAAATGCTTTCCTGGTTCTAGTCCCATTGAAGCAAATAAGGCCTGGACCAATAGAACACTTTGAGAATTTGGCTGTAAGGTCCCCCACTCCTGCAAATGCTTACATTTGCTGAAGAAGCGTACTTATGTGTAGTACTGGAAGAACTTTCAGTGGAGCGATGCATGTGTGGGTGCTTTCAGTGCATGATTATGGGCTTACATGCTTAACTTTGCCTACTTCTGAGAACACTCAGGTTGCATTCACACCTGTGGTGGCAGAGCAAAAACAGGCGGCAGGGAGAAGCCTGATGGCAGAAGAGCCGGTGCAAATGGGGATCTGCCGCGGCTCCCCTCGTGCATGTCATGGCAGAATCTGACATGCAGACAGACCTACTGAAAAATTAATCAGTTGGGGTCTTTAGGGTATGAGCAAGTGTATTCCATGAAGCAGGAAAGAAGCTGTGTACTCACTCCTGAAGCTCTTTGGTACAGTGCTAGCCCTAAGTTGGTACCAGTGCAAATCCCATTCAATTCAATGGCACTCATATCAGTGCAAAGGGCTACTTGTCAGCACCAAACACCTTCAGAATCATGCCCTAAAACTGTAGTTTTAAGCACACTTGCTGGCAGAGCTGGACTGTTTTTACAGCTTGGGGAAAAGCCTAGACCCTCCACAAGTCACAGGACTCCAGGAGATGAGGCTGAAAGGAAAACATTCAATGTTGCAAGATGTGGGATAATACTGCGAGAATGAAGAATAGTAAGGTTCAAAGTTTCAGAAGTCAGACACTCTTGGCACTGTGGATCTCGGCCATAATGACACATTTGTACTGTCTTCCTACAATAGGGCTCAAATTCAGGGCTCAGTTGGCACAGGTGTTTTAGTAGCTGCAAGCAACCTAGGCTCCCTCCCTGCAATGAATACAGACTCAGCTTCACCCTGACTGGGGATGGAACCGGCACTACTGTAAGTGGAGAAGCAGCTACTACTTTCCCCACTACACAGCCAGGGTATGGGGCCTCTAGATTGAACAGAATTGCAAAGAAAGGGACCCACAAAGGAATAAGAGCGCTAGAGCCCCATCAAGCTTAGGGCCCACTCCTCTCCCATTAAAGTCAATGGGAATTTTGCCATTGACTTCAAGGATTGTGCTCTCAGTCTAGCCCTACAGCACCAGCAATTTACTCTGGAGCAGCTCTACTGACATCTATTCACTCCAACCAAAGGAACCCATTTCATGTAGTTTCAGGAGGATTACAGCGGTTCTCGAAAAGCATCGATTCTGACCCCAGTACGTGCAGCCTCATGCTCCTAAAAAGCGTTATGCTCTCTCTCTTCAGCAGACAGGCCACCGCCAGCTTCTGAACACTTCCACGCCAACAGCTCTATCACGTTTACAAAGCTCGGCTGAATACTGACCTGATTGCTTGGCAGGACTCTTAGCTGCTAAGAGATTGGCTGCTCCAAGGCTTTCACGTGAAAAGGGCTGTGGGGAAGTTGATAAGCAGCAGCAGGAGCAGCCTGTACTTGCAGTTAGTCTGCAGGAGGCTGCAGAGGGAGAGAGAGACGAGCTGAGATATAATCACACTACAAACATTTCGCTATAACTTAACAGCCTTCGCAGCTTCTCCATGCTCTTCTCTTCTGGCTTTGTTTGTTCTGTCTAATGAGTTGTACCAGGTAAGACTAATGAGTGAAATAAAGAGTTACTACTGCTGCTAGGGAGCCCTGTTTTAACTTTGCAAGACCTTGCCTAGTTTTGCAAGCCTCTCTTCTAAGCATTTCTGTAGGTGTGTGCGGTTGTTAATATTATTAGCAGTTTAACACTGCAAATCAAACCAGTTTACAAGTCTGTGAACTGACGAATTGCTGCATGCACCTGTGTTTGGAATCAGTCATTTTCTGAAAACTAACTTGCATTTTCTGATAGGGAAGTAAGAACCTGGGATCAAGTAGTATAACTTTCCTTTTAAAAATAAACTTATGCGTAATGTTAGTTATTTACAGCTACTTTATTGCCTGATGGTGGTGGTGGTTGCTGGCTTCCTAAATTTTGTTAATCTATTGCTACATAAACGTGCTTGTTGAACATAATTAGATTGTAATTTTGGGTTTGGGTGTTTTTTTTTCCCCTTTAAAAAAACTAAATTACAATTTATGGCTTGTTCTAAAGTTTGAACTTTTTGTTTTGAAATTTTAAAGAGTTGTTGGATCCTGTTTTGCCATAAAAGGTCTGAGCCAAATCTACAGGATTAAGTTGAGGGTGTCTTATGTGTGTCCTGCCTTATCTCCCTCCCCCTTCCCTCCACTTTTCCTAGCAAGCAGACTTTGGAGGTTCCAAGAGAAAATAAAAATCCTTTTGTAATTTTTTTTTGGCAGTGCCCTACAATAACAGTGAATTAAAGCAATTATAAATAAAATGCATTCTTTTAAAAGTCTAACAAAATTAATGCATGTGAAGATAGGATTTTTCTAGAGCCCTGGGTAGCAAATCAATGGCTTACTAAGATTGTAAGTTTCCAATGTTGTGCAGCTGAAGGCCAAGTCCATAGATATGTACAGACCATCGTTGAATAACGCTCCTCTTCCAACTAAGCTCATGTATGACATTTCCAGAACCTATACATTTCCTTGTAGAAACTGTGTAGCCTTAATGATATCTGTGTGTGTGTGTGGATTTAAGGACTCTATATAGGAAGAACACGATCTGTAAAGAGAGATTCTCACTATATAATATGCCAAGGGCATGGTTAGATTATCTGCATCATTTAAGGAAGAGAAACAAGAGTAATCATATAGCCTGTCTCTGTAACACTTTGATCTAGGTGAATTTATTTGAGCTATTTGTTCTCTGCTTGAAGATTTACTCCAATGCTCACTGAAATTTCATTTTTTTCTGTGGAAGCAAAGTTAGGGCCTGTATGAGCAATATTTTATCAATGAGATGTGCATGTGCACTCTGAATAGTCCTTGTGTAGCAGACCGATATGAACAACATCCTTATGTGAAAAGGCTAGCATGTGTGTTACAACAGGCTTACATCTTTGAATGGGTGCTCATGGCAGAGTAAACAGTAAAAATCTGACTGAATCCAACAGCAGTTAAGAGTCCATTAGTGCTTGAACAACTTCTTGCTGTAGTACAGACTGTCACATTTTGGGTTAATCTAATAAAGTGAATTATTTAAGGCTGTGGAAGGAACACACCATGAATAATGAAGAGGATAGCTAAAGCGTACTCAGCTTTTCAGTAACTTTTCAAAAGCTTTCTTTCAGCACATACCATAGAAAGGAGTCTAAATTTCTGTCTGTTTGCATTTCAGAATGATACAAGTCTTGGACCCAAGACCTTTGCCCAGCCCAATCATGCCTGTAGATATGGCAATGAGAATATGCTTAGCCCATTCACCTCCTCTGAAGGGTTTTCTCAAACCATTTGATGAATGTCAACGAAAAAACTTTGTGAACAGATTCAAGCCTCTCAGACCATGTCTCAACGTGAAACGCGAGTCCACATCTCGAAATGATGACTGGAAACGCTCGCCTAGCCGAACCAAGAAGCGAGTAGTTTTTGCGGACTCCAAGGGACTGTCTCTGACCGCAATTCATGTCTTTTCTGAATTTCAGGAACATCCAGGGTGGGATCTTCAGTTTGACTTGCTAGACCTTGAAGATATAACAGCCGGCTTAAAACTACATGAGGAGAAAAACTTGATTCTAGGTTTCCCTCAGCCATCAGCTGACTACTTAGATTTCAGGAACCGCTTGCAGAAGAACTTTGTCTGTCTTGAGAATTGCACACTTCAAGAAAGGGCTGTGGCAGGGACTGTCAAAGTAAAAAATGTGAGCTTTGAGAAAGAGGTGCGGGTTCGAATCACCTTTGATTCATGGAAAACGCATACTGATGTTGACTGTGTCTACATGAATAATGTGTATGGAGACTCTGACAATGACACGTTCTCATTTGCTATTGACCTGCCTCCAGTCATTCCCACACAAGAGAAGATTGAATTCTGCATTTATTATCAAAGTGGGGAACACACCTTTTGGGACAATAACGAGGGTCAGAACTACAAGGTTGTCCATGCAGAGTGGAAACCTGATGGAGTTCAAGCACCAGCAGTATCTCCCAAGGAAGGATGCATAACGCATAAGTTATCGAGAAAGACACAAGAAGTAGAATCGGATCCGTTTGGCAGTCCCAGGATGTCTAATGGCCTCTTTCATCAATGGCAAAGCTGGGGATGGATTGAAAACTCTTCTCCTTATTGGTGAACAGGAGATTGTTCTGCTGGCAAGAACTGTTAGACTTCAGCAGCTTCATATACAATACAACAAAACCTTGCTTCTTGGTGACTACTTACAAATACAAGTTCACTAGTACTTTATGACTTAGCTTTAAAAAATTGCCTGAACTTAATTCCCAAATGTTTAAAGAGCATACCAGCCAAATCTCTCTCTTGAAGAGAGAAATGTGTTCAATAAGACTGGAAAATGAGCCCCTTATTCAGTCACTCCTTTAGGAAAAGCAAATCTACTAAATGTACATGATTGAATCTCTGCTATTCATTTGCCTTAATCATGGGCATGGAAGATATGTTGGAAAGGAAGAACGAAGTGTTGTATTCTAGAAAGCTGTGATTGCGTGTGGGATGTTGTTTGAACTGAGAGCTACAATTAATTTTGTGCCTGCTATACGTTGGTAGTGGAGATGAGAAGTGCCATAAGAGGCCTATCTTGACACTTGACAAGGCTGCTTGGTAGCAAATGCAAGGTTATAATTCTGTGGTATGAACAGAGGTTATGAAGTATCTTTTGGGAGATAATGGAAAAGTGAGAGGAAGGGGAAGCGGTAAGATGCACTGTATATTGTCAAGAGTTTTGTAGGGGTGTGACCGAGCAGGAAGGAGAACACTCGATTCTGACCCCTCAGAAGTCCTGACCCACTCCTGGGAGAAGATTCCCTGTGTCAATGCAAGGTCTTGGGTCAAGTGGAATCCTGTGTTTCTGCTGCTAGGGCCACTGGTGGAATGCCTGCTGCTGTGAGGGTCATGCTGAGGTCAAGCCAGAGGGAATCCTGGTGCTGGTATGTGGGGCTGAGAACTAAAGCTTGAGAAGTGGGAGGTTGTCATCCAGGGAAACTTGATTGTGGGGGGGAGGGCTGCCTTGTTTCCCTTCTTCACCCTGCAAATGTTGAGAAGAAAGTAACAATGTACAACTAAAAGTGTAGCCTCTCCTACTTAACTATGCAACAAGGAGTGACTGAACAAGTAAGGGGCTAGGGAACTCTGTATCTAATTGGCTTTGTATATTGCACCTTGTAAGGGACATATTTGTATTTGGAAACCTGCCTCACTTCTGATTTGTAAAATAAGTTAACTCCTGCCATCACATATTCATGCAACCCCATTGACCTCATAGGCAGAATTTGTCACTATATATGCAAAATAATGTGCCTTCTAAAAAATCCCCAGGTGCCCAAAATCACATCTGGAACTTAAATTTGTCTACAAGATGGATGGAGTGACATTTATAAAATGCTCTAATTTGTAGATATTGAAATGGTTTTGAATAAGCTAACACCCCCACGTTGTGAAGGTTTCTTTTTCCTCTTATCTTGCTCACTGTTACGGAGTTAGGAACACTTTCCCTCAGAAGTAGCTCTTCAAAGCAGTCAAATGTAGGCAATGGAAGTCCTTCATATTGAAGGTGGTGGTGGTCCATATGCACTTTAGAGCAATTCTGTTTGAAAGTATATGGCTGCCGTTGGGTTTCTCTAGACAGAGTAGCTATCTTGCACATAAATAGAAGCTGTTTTCTATTCACTTTCTCATACCTCATTTTATTTGGAGTTGAAATGTTTGTGGGTTTTTTGTTAACAGATTTAAGAAAGACAGTATATATATATTTTGTACCTAAATACTTTTAGTTTACCTTCCTGTAACATCAAGCTGGGGAGGAAAAATAACTCTTTTCCTGTGACAATGAAATGGAAGACTAAGAATGTACTGGACAAAGCAAATCTAAAATTCAAATACACAGTCCGTGTTCACTTTTATGTGGTGTGGTGATGTAGACATGAAAATGCAAGTCACATTAAATGTTTTGACTGTCACGGATACCGAGAAGCAGTGTTTACCTTTTTCATGGCCACATTCTTGTATTGGAAAACCTCTTCCTTCCACCTAAATATTTCTACTGTAACTATCACTGTATTATTTGAACAAGTCATTTTAAGAATAAATGTTTTGATACAATGGCTCCTCTTTTGCTGGTAATCTTATGTAATTAGGAACCATGATCCTCCAACAACTTTCAGCATGTTCCATTGAAACTGATGGGATTGTTTGGGAGTAAGAGCTTGAGCATTGCAGTCTTGAAGGGGAACTAGGTGTCAGTGAATTGTCTGGACAGTGGTGTGTTGTACCATGGAGTAGGAAGGCTGCACAGACAAAGCCCAAAGTGTAGACCAGTTTACTTTTCTTTGTGGAATAAGACACCTTTAGAGTAGGGGTGGGGAACCTTAAGTCTGGGGGCCAAATGTGCCCCTTTCCAGTTCCTGAATCTAGTTCTTGCCCCTAAGCACTGGAAAAACTGAGCTCAGGGGAAGGGAACAAATAATTGTGCACAAGGATAGGGGACAAACCATAGCACACATCCATGAATTGGACCATCTGTTTCTTGAGTGAGCTGTATCCCTTAAACACGCCTGCTCTCAACTCCTTTGTGGTCCTCTGAGCGTATACTAATTCTCAAAGTGGCCCCTAGGAGGGAAAAGGATCCCCACCCTGCCCTAGAAGTTAGGCTGCCGTCCAGCATCAACTACAGTACGGTGCTCCTGCCATGGGAACTCCAGGGCAAGGAAAGAGATCAGGATTCTGCTGCTACATTGTCTGCATCAGCCAGGGTTAACTGGCAGCTCTTCACTGTTGGAATTTTATTAGTGGTCAAAAAAACAAAAGCAGCTTGAATTCTTAGTAGCAACAGCTTAGTAGTAATCAACACCTTGGAGATTGTTTCTAGATTAAAATAATCTACTTTATTGAGAAGTACATTATGATAGGAAAGGCCTATCCCTAGGTCTTAATAGCTAGCTGCCACCAGCATGGTGGCAGGTCATGTTGAAGGTCAGAGAGAGAAATTAGGAATGGAGAAAGGTCAGGAAGAAGGAGGAAGTCCAGTAGGAGCTTCCTGGGCACATCCCACCTGGGAGGGGGCTTAGAAGCAGAGATCAGGAAAGGTTAAAATGACACTCACTAACTAACTCACTAGCTCTACTCCCAATGCCCCTAGTGGTCATTAGGGTTTGTTGGTGCAAAAGGTCGATGTCATCTGGAGCTGTTTTTCCAACATTCACAAGTGAGCAGGACCTCTGCACATTCCTGCTATGAAGTCAGAGGCTGAGTACAAAGGAGCAGGTTTTAAAACCTGGAATTTTGAATGCAAGACTGCCCAAGAATACAAGTGAAAAGTTTTAAATGGGGCCCTAGCACTGGATAGCATTAGAGAAAAGTAAAGTGCCTACTTAGTCCCTACTCACAATTTTATATATCAATTTTATTTTATTTTTATCTTGCCCTTCCCTAAAAAAGGCTCAGGGTGGCTCACAACATACATAAAAACAGCAAAATACAAACCCCACCTAATACCACCTCCCCATTTCCCACACCCAATCTCCCCCCTCACAACCCTACCCCAAACCATCCCTGCCCACCAAATGCCTTTTACAAGCAAAGTCTTACACCACCTGTGTCACTGGGCTGTACTTGCCAAGAAATATCTGGCAATGCTTGAGTTAATATTAATAAGGCTGCAATAAAATCATAGTTTTTATCTTTGAGGAAACCACAAATGACTCTCAATGGCAGCATAGACTTCTGGGACTTTTAAACCCAACCCCAATTACAGTCTTAGAGTAGCCTTGTAAAATGCCTATGACAGCTTACCAGCCTGGATACAAAACCTACTGCATCTGCAGCCTAACATAGTACACTGCTCACGCGTGGCAATTGTGTTGATTGAAAACCTAAAAGTAGCTTGGCTTACATGCCCAGTCTCAGTTAGGGGGAATTAAAAATGCTACCAGACAGCGCTTGTACGGGCAGGAAAGTTGGCAATGGTGGGAGAAAACCATTAGCGAGTCTACCTCTTGTTTTAACAACTACTCTAAAGTAAACAGGGTTCTGCTGTTCTAAAACAGGGTTAGATTTCTCTAGCTGCCAGAGCAATTTTGCAGGAGGTCACCTCTGAACAGCAGAGAGCCCAGGATATGGCTATGCCACTGTAGGCAGCCCTTCTCCTTCAACCCACCAGTTTACCCTGCATTTGAAAAGCTATTCCACCTCCTGAAGCCTTTAGATGAAGTAGCAGCCTATCAACTACAGAAGCAGAATCTCTACATAGCATGACTTTTCACATTTACATAATGTGCAGGTATTTGTTTTCTGGTTTGAATACTCAGTCACTGCTTTTTTAACAGCTTGGCCTCAGCTTGAGTTGCAGGTTCAGTCTTTGTGATGGCACAACTTCCCAAGGGTGCAACTAATTTGATGCCTATGTTGTCCTATTTTGAGATTTACACACAATCCTATGACCCAATTCAGCAACAATGATCTATGCAAAGCATATCGAATCTCAATTAGAACTGCAACTCCAGTTGCATAACTCCACTAACAGATAAAGTCCTGCTTTTGACTCAAGGACTATAAAAATCTAGCCCACAGCAGGAATCCCAAGAGAATGTTCCTGAGTGCCTCAAAACCATACAGAGATTTCAGCATCTATCATTGGGGCTCTTGGGCAATGAACCCATGGATTCAAGGGAGGTACATCATTCGCTCCTATTATACTAGAGATATCATTTGTAAAAGCTTATTTTTGCTAAGCCTTCTCTTTGAGCTACGTTCTCATTTCTGCTGGGTGGTACCCTCTCTTCTACAGAAAGAGGCCTGTTATGGATTGGTAGCTGGTTAAGATAAGAAAAGGTAGGAATAAATAGTCATCTCTCTCCAACTTGAAAAATAAACACAGCAGGGTGCCTCAGTGGTCAGTACTGGGACCAGTGTTTAACATTAATCTGAAAAAGGGGTAAAGAGTGAGGTGACTAAATTTGTAGGTGATACCAAATTATACAAGATAGTTAAGACCCAGTCAGACTGTAAGGAACTACATTGTTTGAAAATGTCGGCTAGGAAACCGAATGCTAGACAGACATTATTGCAAAAAGAATGGAAAATAAAAGGGAAAATACTGCTGTATAAATCTTTGGTATGACCCCACCTTGAATATTGTGTGCAGTTCTGGTCACCCCATCTCAGGAAAGATTATAGAATTGGAAAGAGTTCAGGGATGAGCAAGAATGATAGATGGATCAACTTCTATATGAGGAACTACCCAACATGTTATGGCTGTTTAGCTTGGAAAAGAGGCAATTAAAGGAAGATATGATAGAAGTTTATAAAATCATAAGCAGTGTGGAAAAAGTAAATAGGAACTGTTTGTCTTTCTCACAATGAGAACAAGGGAACACTCTGAAGTTAAATGGTGGTAGACTTAAAACAAAAGAAAGTACTTTTTCACTCAGCAGACAATACAGTTGTAGAACTTGTTGCCAGAGGAGGCAGTGAAAACTAGCTTCAAATGGAAACTAGATAAATTCTTAGAGAATATAGCCATAAATGCTTACTATTATTACTAGCAAGCATTTATATAGCACCAGCAATGTTCCAGGTGCTTTACAAAGTAATTGAATAGAAAGTCCCTGCCCTAGGGCTTACAATCTGAGAGGGGGGCAGGGGTGTAGAGACAAAGGAAGGGGAACAGAGGAAGAGACAAGAAGTGTAACGTTCACAAGAATGCGAGGTCCCAGGTGCACATGCTTGGCTTGGTTACATCAAGAATGATGGCTGGTTGGTCCATGTGGTGAGGATATGAGTACACAGACCTCAGGTAACATTGTACTGGATGGAGGGTATCAGCAGGAGTTAGGTGAGGGGAGCAAGAAGTTGGGGAGGGCTGAGTGGAAGAGGTGGGTCTTGAGGAGGGATTTGAAGGTATGAAGGGAGGGGGCAAGGTGGATGTGGGCAGGGAGGGACTTCCAGGCATGGGGGGCAGCTAGGGAGAAGGGACAAAGGCGGGCAGGGGAGGCGTGGGAGGGCAAGAGAGGGGACGGAGGAGGAGCAGAGTTCACAGACTGGAGTACAGAGGGAAATTAGTGCAGAAAGGTAGGGGGGAGTAAGGTTGTGAAGAGCTTTATCGGTGAAGACTAGCAGCTTATGCAGGATTCGTTCAGGAAGTGGGAGCCAGTGAAGAGAGGAGAGATGGGGCTGCACGTGGTCAAAGCGATGGGTGAGGTGGATGACCCTGGCAGCAAAGTTTTGGATGGAGATAAAGGGAGAAAGGTGAGAGCGGGGAAGGCCAGTGAGAAGGAGGTTACAGTAATCGAGGCAAGAGATGACCAGGGCACGAACAAGGGTTTTGACAGAGAGAAAAGGACGAATCTTAGCAATGTTATGGAGGGAGAAGCGACAGGATTTGGCAACAGAGTCGATGTAGGGTTTAAAAGAAAGGGGTGAATCAAAGCTGAAGCCTAAGCTATCGGCTTGGGGGAAGGATGGTGATCCCATCGATGAGGATCGACAGGGAAGAGGGAGAGGAAGGATGAGGGGGGAAGATAAGGAGTTCAGTTTTAGCCATGTTGATGTTGAGACATTCAGGTAGAGATGTCAGCGAGATAGCTGGTGAGGCGAGCTTGAATAGATGAAGAGAGAGAGGGAGTAGAGAGATAGAGTTGAGTGTCATCAGCATAGAGGTGATATTGGAAGTCATGGGAGGCAATGAGTTTGCCTAGGGTGCAGGGTATAGATAGAGAAGAGGAGAGAGCCAAGGACAGAGCCTTGGGGAACACCAACCGAGAGTGGAAGTGGAAGAGGTGGAGTTGGGAAGAGACACATTGAAGGAGTGGTCAGAGAGGTAGGAGGAGAACCAGTTGAGGACGGAGCCACAGAAGCCAAGGGAGTGGTTAACCGTATCAAAGGCAGCAGAAGGGTCAAGGAGGACAAAAATGGAATAGAGGCAATTAGATCTGGTCACAAGAAGATCGTTGGTGATCTTAGCGAGAGCCGTTTCAGTAGAGTGAAGTGGGCGAAAGCCAGATTGGAGAGGGTCAGGAAGATTGGTGGAGAGAAGTTGATGGTGTGCAGGAGGGAAGGGGTGACAGTGGGACTAGTTGGGGCACCCCTGGCTACCAGTAGTTGTGAGTGGTTAGCAGGAGGTGGGTCACACATCCATGACCCGCACTTGTAATTCTCCTGAGCTACTGTAGCTGGCCACTGTCAGAGACAGGTCCTGCGCTCGATGGACCATGGGTCTGACCCAGTATGGCACTTACGTATCTCTGCCTTTTGTCACTCAGGTGACACACCAAATTGGCTCCCATGTTAGATACTGGCACTACACAAATCACTCTTCTGGGAGCAGAAAAGCTGAGCGTGACCTCCTCCAGCGTTTCGGACACTGCCATTGTGGGGGATTTCCAGGTTGGCTTGATTTAGGGGCTCTGGCTCCTATAAATCTAAGTGTTTGTCTGTGATTAACAGGCTTCTCTCAACATGAAGCACAAAAATATTTATTTACATTTTTAACCCACCCTTCCTTGAAGGATCAGGGCAGCTTACAAAAAACATAAAATACAATTAAAAAATATAACAACAAAATGTCACTCATGAAATTGTTTACTTATTTCAATATTTGCTATTCACAGAACTTATTTTCTTCTCTTGAATCGCTGTGAAGGGGCTCCTCAAATATAAAATTAATAATTAATCAAAGAGTCAATATTCTGGCTTTATCACGCTGTATGGACCTGCCTTCATGTTACACATGCAAAAATGATTTTCTTTCTGCTGATGAGACATTAGTTTTGATAAAATCCATGCAGTCTCATTCTCAGACAAATAAACCTCTTCACACAGCAACATGCTGGATGCGGATGTTCATTTCAGCAAGGCTTCACTTGGGGAGCCCAGCTCGGTTTGGCTTTTAAGCTCATTTTCCACACCATGAGGTAGACTATGGGTATTTTCAGACGTTACAGGCGGCCGGTTCACCACAGCGAACCACCAGGGGGGGTGAACAGCGCAACCACGGCCGGGGGTGGGAAAACGACCCAAACAGGCGTGCCGGGAACGGGACCACGGGCCAGGACCGGGCCGCACCATCGCGGGCTGCGGCAGCACAACAGACGTGCAGCCGAACCCCCGCCGGGCGCTAAACCCCCACAAGGCACCGGGCAGGGGTGGGACACAGACATGGCCACCTGAGGGCAAACGAAGCCACAAGGCACACAAGGGAAACGGGAAGGGAGGGGGAAAGAGCGAGAACAGGCTGACAGCCGGCACACACAGCGGACCCGCAGCGGGGCACAATGCATGACCACACGCCCGGGCACACACACACACACACCAGGGAAAGGGTGGGAAGGGGGGGCAGGGGCGCCCCGAACATGCCACC
>QEPC01014088.1:3705109-3722667 GCA_003113815.1 Sphenodon punctatus | reverse complement strand
TGTTCTGCACCATCTGCAGTTTCTGAACAGCCATCAAGGGCAGCCTCCATGTAGAACATGTTGCAGCAGTCTAGCTTCGAGGTTAAGGCATGGATGATGGTGGTCAAATCCGAGTACAAAAAAAAAGGTTGCAGCATTCTCACCAGTTATATTTGGTGAAAAGCACTTCTGGCCACTGCCAGAACGTGGCAAGCAAGTGCAGTAATGGATCCAAAAGCACCCCAAGACTGAGAACCTGAGTGACCAAAGGAGGCTGGACCCCATCAATAAGAGGGGTCCCTATGTCTCCCAGGTCACAAGGCTGGCCAACCATCATCACTTTGGTCTTGTCTGGATTCAGCTTCAGCCAGCTCACCTGAATCCCATCACCGGCAGCCAGGTACTGGGTAAGCACTGAGACTGCAGGACTTGGGTCAAATGAAAGACAAAGACAGAGTTGAGTGCAATCAACATACTGATGGCACTTCACTCCAAATCACCATACAACTTCACCCATGGGCCTCAAATACACACAACAGGAGTGGGGACTAAATGGAACCAGGACTGGCCCCAGGGTTTGTGAGGCCATGTGCGAAGTCTTGGTGTGGGGTCTAATTTGCATAATTAGGCCCCACCTAATTATGCAAATGTGTAAATTTACATAAAACTTACCCCCTCTGGATAGGAAGGATTCCCATTCTCCATCTCTCCAAGCAGCCATAGAGAAGCATGGTCTCCCCATGCTTCTCCCCCTCCCTGCCATTTGGCACCCCTTGGCTGTCTTACCTGGCACTCAGTCAAGCGGCCATAGACAAGCATGATCTCCCAACGCTTCGCACCCCGCATTCCCAGCAGAGCGTCTATGACCACTCCTGCAGGGGCCATCAAGGGCAGCCTCCATTTAGAACATGTTGGGCAGCAAGGCAGGTACAGAGAGGCTGACTAAATATGCTGCTTTACTGGGGGAGGGGAGTGAGCTTAACCAGCCTGGTCTCCCGGGCCAGTTGCTTCTTGGTGCTGCCTGTGCCTTTTGAGTGTCTTGTGTGTTTGATAGCAGATCAAACACACAAGACACCCAAAATGCAGCCAGTCTATTAAGCGCATTATGCCATGAAAGGAGACATATATATATATATATATAATCAGTTCAGCTGTGCCCCCATAGTCCATTCACACTGCACTCAACCCATAACCAGTTTATTTACGCCCCCAGGACAGTGTGAATTTATTATATGGGGGGCACAAATGAACTGATTATGGGGTGGGGGTTTAAAAAGACAGTATTCCTGTTAGCAATAACTTCATTAAGAAGAGTTAGTGAAATAGTAGCCATAATAATCTCAGAACTATATTTGTATATTTTCCAAGATAGAATAGATATTGCTTTACATCCTAAATTCCTACCTAGGATAGTATAAGAAAGAAAGTTGTGAGAATGTGGCCCTTTTTACACAGGCCTCTCCCAGCCATGAACACGCACATTTCTGTGTGTTCATGGGTGATGGAGCCCTGTGTGAACGACGTGGCGCACGTGCCCATGGTGAGTGGGGGTGCATGCGCGTGCCTGCCTAACACGCATCCTCACTCATCCCCCACTTGTCCCCACGCACGGAGCAACCAGGGAAAATGGCGGTTACTCCATGGGTGCAGATGAGTGGGGGGGTAAGTGGGGATGGGTGTGTGGCCATGTGCACACCCCACCCATGTATCCCCCCACCTGGTGGAGCCATGTAAAAATGGCCTGTGAGGAGCCACTCGAAGAAGAACAGAAGGTTGCTGCCTTGTAAACAAGGTTCTTCGAGATGGATCCTAATACTCTCACAACCCCCACTCTTCCAGCCCCGCATAGAATGTTGTTATATTCCTAGAAAGGGTTGGACAGAACTGTCATTCTGAGGGGGGAGAATGCTTTTTATACTAGAGGAGCTCGAGAACATCATGTGGTCTATTATTTGAATAGGGTGAGCATGCACAACCCAGTTGTGAGAATTTTGGATGCCATCTCGAAGAACCTTTTTTACAAGGCAACAACCTTCTGCTCACTCACATAGGGAGGAGTTGTTTATAAACAAACAGCTTATCTCCGGTGTCCTGGTGCTGTTGCTGCTGTTCCTGCTGCTGCAACACTACTAGGAGGCAGAGGCAGGTGAGGGATGGGGACCAGAGCCAGGGAAGGGAGGTAGAAGAACTTATTGGGGGAGAAGCTGGCTGCAGCCTGCCTCCCAGCCAGGCAAGCGTGGGGCCCCAGCTGGCCGCGGGGCCATGTGCAGCTGCACATGTGGCACATGCCTGGGGCTGGCCCTGAATGGAACCATGTGGGACCCCATAAGAGAGCTCCCGAGGGGACAATGAGCCACCGTTCTTCACCACCCCTTTGGGCTTTTGCAGACAAGAATGAGTCAATCCACTCAAGAGCAGTTCTGCTAACCCTTGCCAGGTCACATAGCCATTATTATTCTGCCCCTCCTCCCAAAGACAGCTCAGGGTGGCATACAATATAAAAGCATAAAAATATACACAACTTAAAAAAAATAAAAATAAAACCATCAATCCCCACCCTAATCCTATCCCATCCCTCCCCCTCCCTCTCACCAAACGCCTGGCGAAACAACAAAGTTTTACATGGATGCTTGAAGGAGGGAAGACCCTGGGCCAAACGAACTTCTGCTAGGAGGAAGTTCTGCAACTGAGGCACAGCAATTGACAATGCCCTCTCCAATGTGGCCCCACGCTGAACATGGGGGAGACCTCCAAAAGGACGCCCCTGGCTGACCACAACGGTCATTCCAGAACCCGGGGAGTGAGGCAGTTCTGCAGGTAGGTGGAGCCCAGTCTGTGTAGGGCTTTAATGGTCAACACCAACACCTTGAATTGGGCCTGGTAGGCAACAGGCAGCCAACGCAGAGAACTGAGCACCGGTGTTGTGCTGTCAGTGGCCCGTACCTATCAGGAGATGGGTGCCACATTCTGCACCAGTTGCAGCCTCCGGACCATCACCTTGGGTAGCCCCACGTAGAGTGCATTACAGTACTCAAGCCTCGAGGTGATGAAGGTGTGGATGATGGTGGCAATGTCGCAGTCTGAGACATAAGGCTGTAACTGTCGTATCAGATGTAATTTGGCAAATGCACTCCTCGCCACAGCTACCACCTGGGCATCCAGGTGGAGCTGTGAATTGTGGAGCACCCCCAGACTACGAACTTGAGGAATGAAGATGGGGCACACCCCATCAACTATGGGGACCTCCACTCCTTTAGCCCTCCCCATGAGCATCACCTCCATCTTGTCGGGATTCAACTTCAGGCGGCTTGCCTTCATCCAGTCCCCCACAGCTGTCAGATATTGGGTAAGCAACGAGACTGCAGGGCCGGAGTCTGCTGAAAACAAGAGGTAGAGCTGAGTGTCATCAGCATATTGACGACAACACAATCCAAACCCTCTCACGACCTCGCCCAAAGGCAGCATATACATGTTGAACAGGAGGGGGGGACAGAATAGAACCCTGTGGGACCCCACATGTAAGATCCCAGGGAGCAGATGCACAGTCACCCAAAACCACACAGTGAGTCCTACCGGCCAGGAATGAGTGGAACCATTCAAGAACAATCCCGCCCACCCCGGCACGATTCCGCAGCCGAGTCACCAACAGCTTATGGTCAACGGTATCAAAAGCAGATGACAGATTTAACAAGTAGGGATGGGCAAACGTGGTTTGGAAGTTCGGTCCAAACTTGACCAGTTCAGTCGACTGAACCGAACTTCCGAACCGAACTCGATTTTCAAACCAAACCAAATTTCCGAACTCAGTTCTGTTCGCCCATCCCTATAAGATAATATTCCATTTAGTTCAATGGGGTTTGAATTTCTGAACTCTGTTTGGAAGTTCAGAGTTCGGTCAACCGAACCATAACAGTTCGGTCGACCGAACCAGATTTTTGAACTGAACCGAATTTCTGAACTTGGTTCTGTTCACCCATCCCTACTAACAGGACCAGAAGGGTCAATTCCCACTGGTCTAAAGCACGGCACAGGTCGTCGTCCAAGGCCACAAGCGCAGTCTTGGTGCCATATTCTGAAGGAAAGCGCGATTGCGAGGGGTCCAGAAAACCGACCTGGTCAAGATGGTCCTGGAGCTTNGCGTGCCGTTCAGACGTTCAGGGCCCTTTGGCCCCACGGGGGGGTTGAGCGTGGTTCAGTGTGGTTGAGCGTGATCTCGTAATGTCTGAAGACACCCTATATCTGCTGCAACACTGCTGAGATACAGAGGGTAATAATCTGATGGGTCTAAGACTTCCCAAGCTTCTGATATTTTAGTATCACTACCCATAGGCTGGCTACCATGGAGCAAGGGGGGGCAGAACTCAGAGGGAGCACTTAGCTGCCTGAACACCACTGGGAATCTTTCAGACTGGGTGAGAGAGAGAGTGGGACCAATACCCTGCCCCCCACCCCAAACATTTCCTAGTGTTGCTCTGGCCACTTACAAGGGACCTGCCAAGAAAGAAGTTCAAGACTGGGTGGGGATGAGATGCTGTCCCCAGTCCACCACATCACTTAAAGCTTCTTTCCTGTTCCTGGTGGGGTTGCTGCCACTGCAGGGAGGCCCACTGGGAGTTGGGGCAGCACTACCTTTGTGGGCAAGCCCCACCACAAAGGCCCTACCCCTCCACCCTGAAGGACACATCCCTTTTCCCTTAGAGGGGTGTAATTTGGACACAAGCCCTTCCTGTTACGGCTCAGGGAAGCTTACAACCAATAAAAACACCAGAGACACAAATCCCCACAACCCTTTCACCCCTGATGGGGTGGGGGTCTGGGGGAAGAGTAATGGATGTAGGAAAATTGGGGAGGGAGGGAGGGAGGGTGGGACTGGGAAAAATGGTTAAGGTGAGGAAGAGGGGGAGAGAGGGGATAAATGGGAGGGGGGCTTGGAAGGCCATGGGCGGGCGGCCAGTGAGAGGGGGCCAGGACGGAGTGGACGGAGGGGCAGGTGCGGCCATTGGAGTGATTATGGGGCACGGATGGTATGTTCTAAGGGGGCAGGTGGCTCGGACTCCTAGGGGACTGAGGTTCCTGTTGGAGGTTAAGAGAGCCACCCCCTCACTGAGGGTGAGGGAAGAGCAGGGTCTAAAGTCCGCCTGTAAAGGGCTGATGCTGCTAAATGAGAGGTCCGTGGCAAATAAGGCTCCAGTCATTCAGGATTTGGTTCTGGATGAGGCTGCGGACCTCACATGTATTACTTAAACCTGGCTGGATGAGGAGGCGGGACCAATTTTGGCTGACCTCATTCCAGCCAGGTATGCCATGCAGCACCAGCACCACATGGGGGGCTGGGGTGGTGGTGTAGCTATTATTTTTAGAGAGGAGTGGCCAGTTAGGAGATATCCAGTCCGGGAGATTTTGGGTATTGAGGCCCTCCATGTGGTATTTGATTTGGCTGGGGGCAATCTTGGGGTGCTGCTCATGTGCCAAGCCCCTTCCTGAGCGGCAGCATCCCTTGCCGCTCTAGCAGAGCTGGCCTCAGAGGTGGTGCTGAACTCCTCCAGGACTGTGGTCCTGGGAGACTTCAATGCCTATGCCGATGCCGACCTTGTAGGAGCAGAGCGTGCGTTCATGGCTGCCATGGCAACCATGGACTTGTCCCAAATTGTCAACTGTCCGACCCATGTGGGGGGAGTGGGGACACATCCTCGACCTGGTCTTCTGTTCTGGCCTTGAGGTGGTGGATCCGTTAGTGGGGGATATGAGGGTCACACCCTTGTCATGGATGGATCATTATCTCCTACAAGCCAGCCTCTCAACACACCACCTCCAGAAGGGGAGGGGGGAACAGTTAGGTTGGTCCGCCCTCAGAGGCTGATGGAACGCAGCGGTTCCAGGAGACTCTGAGGGAGTTAACCTTAGACCTTGACAGTCACGCTGTCAATGACTTGGTCCGAGATTGGAATATCTTGTTCGGGGAGGTCATTGACAGAGTGGCTCCAAGATGTCCCCTGCTTCCTCACCGCAGGGCCCCTTGGTTTACCAAGGGGCTGCGGTGTATGAAGCAGGTAGGCAGGTGACTAGAGTGACGCTGGCATTGGACTCACTCTGAATCAGACCGACTTCTCCATAGGGCCCATTTGTGGTCCTATGTTGAGGCTGTGAGGACAGCAAAGAAAGAATTCTTTGCTGCCCTCATAGCATCTGCAAAGTTGTGTCCAGCAGAGCTGTTCCGCGTGGTGCGGGGGCTGGTCAGTCCGACCTCCCTCCGCCTGGACAGGGATTTGTCCCAGGCCCGCTGTGAGGAGTTTCCCATCTACTTTGCAGACAAGATCGCTCGAATTCAGAGTAATTTTGACACTGGATTAGGGTCAGTAGGGGAGGAGTGCGAGGTTATGGAGGCACCGTCTGGTCCACCTTTCTGGGATGAGTTTCAGGAAGTGATGCCAGCCAATGCTGTCGATGTTCTGGGGTCTGTTAGAGCCACTAGTTGTGAACTAGATCCATGCCTGTCCTGGTTGGTGAAAGCCTCCAGGGAGACCTTAGGGATGGTGCTGGTGAGGGTAATCAATGCGTCCTTCCAGCAGGGGAGATTGTCACCCGGTCTCAAGGAGGCTGTGGTGCGCCCCCTGCTGAAGAAGCCATCTTTGGATGTGGATGCACTCGCCAGTTACTGACCGGTCTTCCCTTTTTAGGGAAGGTTATTGTACGGGCAGTGGCACTGCAGCTCCAGGTGCATCTAGATAGTGTCGGTTTCCTTGACCCTTTTCAGTCTGGGTTCCACCCCGACTATGGCACAGAGACGGTATTGGTGGTTGATCTCCGCCGGGAGATGGATGCAGGACGTTCAGTATTTCTGATCCTGCTAGATCTCTCGGCCGCTTTTGATACAGTGAACCATGGGCTGCTATTGAGACGATTGTGAGACCTGGGGGGTCTGGGCGGGACTGTCCTTGGATGGTTCCGCTCATTCCTCTCAGGAAGAAGCCAGCAGGTGGTATTGGGGGCAGAAACATCTAGCCCCCAGGCCCTAACCTGTGGCGTTCTGCAAGGTTCGATCTTGTCTCCACTTGTCTCCACTATTATTTAATGTGTATATGCAGCCCTTGGGGGAGATTGTGAGAGGGTTCAGGGTGCGCTGTCACCAATATACTGATGATACTCAGCTGTATCTCTCTTTTTCAACTGACCCAGGTCCTGCCGGCTCAGTGCTGTCCCAGTGTTTGGAGGCCGTGATGGATTGGATGCGGCAGAGCAGACCGAAACTCAATCCTGATAAGACGGAAGTGATGGTGGTGGGTAGGGCGAAGGAAGTGTTGGGTCCCCTCGTCGAGGGGGTCCACCCTTCCATAGCCCAGCAGGTTCAGAGTCTGGGAGTGTTGTTAGACTCAGACCTCCGCCTGGATCAACAGGTGGAGGCAGTGGCTAAAGCTGCCTTCCGCCAGCTGTATTTGGTGCGGAGGCTGTGTCCATTCATTTCCAGGGGGCTTCCCATGACGCTGGTCTGGAGGCGGAAGCTAGTGCAGAATACGGCAGCCCATCTCCTGATGGGGACGGGTCGGTGGGAACATATTACTCCCGTGCTCTGTGTCCTGCACTGGCTGCCTATCGCGTACCGGGCCAGCTTCAAGGTGTTGGTTTTGGCCTATAAAGCCCTACATGAACTTAGTCCCTCATATCTCAGGGACTGCCTCACCCTCCGCATCTCAGAGTGACCCCTTTGGTCTGCTGGGGGTGCCTTTTTGGAGGTCCCCGGGGTAAAACGGGGGGCCACAATGGAGAGGGCGTTCTCGGTGGCCGGGCTGCGACTTTGGAACTCCCTTCCGGAGGAAGCCCGTCTGGCCTCAAGTCTATTGGCTTTCCGCCGAGCCTGTAAAACCTGGCTGTTTGCCCAGGCCATTGGGGGGGTGGGATAGTTTCTTTGGGGGGAGGATTTTTGGTTTTAGAAGAAAAATTTTTAAGATGTGAGTATTGTAATTATGTTTTAAATTGAATTTTATTGTTATATATTTTATCTGTTGTAAGCCGCCCCGAGATACCATTGGCATGAGGGGGCGGCTAAAAAAAATCCAAGGAAATAAGGAAATAAATAAAAAACCCATCCCTCCCTGTCAAATGGCTGGCCAAACAGAAAGGACTTGCATGGTTTCTGGAAGATGAGCAGGCTTGGGTTTAGATGAATCTCCAAGGGGAGGGAGTTCCATAATTGCTGGGCACCCACTGAGAATGCCTCTCTTTGTGCCCTTGTAGAAACTTCACAGGTAGATGGTGCCCCAGCTGATCTCAGTAACTGCGATGGGACAGGAGGGAAGAGGCAGTTTTTTTAGATACTTGAGGCCCAAGTCATTTAGGACTTTATAAATAAAAATCAGTGCCTTGAATTTTGCTCAGAGCACTAGTGTAACGTAGGCAACCCACCCTGCCAAAAGACAGGCCACCATGTTCTGCACCATCTGCAGTTTCTGAACAGCCATCAAGGGCAGCCTCCATGTAGAACATGTTGCAGCAGTCTAGCTTCGAGGTTAAGGCATGGATGATGGTGGTCAAATCCGAGTACAAAAAAAAAGGTTGCAGCATTCTCACCAGTTATATTTGGTGAAAAGCACTTCTGGCCACTGCCAGAACGTGGCAAGCAAGTGCAGTAATGGATCCAAAAGCACCCCAAGACTGAGAACCTGAGTGACCAAAGGAGGCTGGACCCCATCAATAAGAGGGGTCCCTATGTCTCCCAGGTCACAAGGCTGGCCAACCATCATCACTTTGGTCTTGTCTGGATTCAGCTTCAGCCAGCTCACCTGAATCCCATCACCGGCAGCCAGGTACTGGGTAAGCACTGAGACTGCAGGACTTGGGTCAAATGAAAGACAAAGACAGAGTTGAGTGCAATCAGCATACTGATGGCACTTCACTCCAAATCACCATACAACTTCACCCATGGGCCTCAAATACACACAACAGGAGTGGGGACTAAATGGAACCAGGACTGGCCCCAGGGTTTGTGAGGCCATGTGCGAAGTCTTGGTGTGGGGTCTAATTTGCATAATTAGGCCCCACCTAATTATGCAAATGTGTAAATTTACATAAAACTTACCCCCTCTGGATAGGAAGGATTCCCATTCTCCATCTCTCCAAGCAGCCATAGAGAAGCATGGTCTCCCCATGCTTCTCCCCCTCCCTGCCATTTGGCACCCCTTGGCTGTCTTACCTGGCACTCAGTCAAGCGGCCATAGACAAGCATGATCTCCCAACGCTTCGCACCCCGCATTCCCAGCAGAGCGTCTATGACCACTCCTGCAGGGGCCATCAAGGGCAGCCTCCATTTAGAACATGTTGGGCAGCAAGGCAGGTACAGAGAGGCTGACTAAATATGCTGCTTTACTGGGGGAGGGGAGTGAGCTTAACCAGCCTGGTCTCCCGGGCCAGTTGCTTCTTGGTGCTGCCTGTGCCTTTTGAGTGTCTTGTGTGTTTGATAGCAGATCAAACACACAAGACACCCAAAATGCAGCCAGTCTATTAAGCGCATTATGCCATGAAAGGAGACATATATATATATATATATAATCAGTTCAGCTGTGCCCCCATAGTCCATTCACACTGCACTCAACCCATAACCAGTTTATTTACGCCCCCAGGACAGTGTGAATTTATTATATGGGGGGCACAAATGAACTGATTATGGGGTGGGGGTTTAAAAAGACAGTATTCCTGTTAGCAATAACTTCATTAAGAAGAGTTAGTGAAATAGTAGCCATAATAATCTCAGAACTATATTTGTATATTTTCCAAGATAGAATAGATATTGCTTTACATCCTAAATTCCTACCTAGGATAGTATAAGAAAGAAAGTTGTGAGAATGTGGCCCTTTTTACACAGGCCTCTCCCAGCCATGAACACGCACATTTCTGTGTGTTCATGGGTGATGGAGCCCTGTGTGAACGACGTGGCGCACGTGCCCATGGTGAGTGGGGGTGCATGCGCGTGCCTGCCTAACACGCATCCTCACTCATCCCCCACTTGTCCCCACGCACGGAGCAACCAGGGAAAATGGCGGTTACTCCATGGGTGCAGATGAGTGGGGGGGTAAGTGGGGATGGGTGTGTGGCCATGTGCACACCCCACCCATGTATCCCCCCACCTGGTGGAGCCATGTAAAAATGGCCTGTGAGGAGCCACTCGAAGAAGAACAGAAGGTTGCTGCCTTGTAAACAAGGTTCTTCGAGATGGATCCTAATACTCTCACAACCCCCACTCTTCCAGCCCCGCATAGAATGTTGTTATATTCCTAGAAAGGGTTGGACAGAACTGTCATTCTGAGGGGGGAGAATGCTTTTTATACTAGAGGAGCTCGAGAACATCATGTGGTCTATTATTTGAATAGGGTGAGCATGCACAACCCAGTTGTGAGAATTTTGGATGCCATCTCGAAGAACCTTTTTTACAAGGCAACAACCTTCTGCTCACTCACATAGGGAGGAGTTGTTTATAAACAAACAGCTTATCTCCGGTGTCCTGGTGCTGTTGCTGCTGTTCCTGCTGCTGCAACACTACTAGGAGGCAGAGGCAGGTGAGGGATGGGGACCAGAGCCAGGGAAGGGAGGTAGAAGAACTTATTGGGGGAGAAGCTGGCTGCAGCCTGCCTCCCAGCCAGGCAAGCGTGGGGCCCCAGCTGGCCGCGGGGCCATGTGCAGCTGCACATGTGGCACATGCCTGGGGCTGGCCCTGAATGGAACCATGTGGGACCCCATAAGAGAGCTCCCGAGGGGACAATGAGCCACCGTTCTTCACCACCCCTTTGGGCTTTTGCAGACAAGAATGAGTCAATCCACTCAAGAGCAGTTCTGCTAACCCTTGCCAGGTCACATAGCCATTATTATTCTGCCCCTCCTCCCAAAGACAGCTCAGGGTGGCATACAATATAAAAGCATAAAAATATACACAACTTAAAAAAAATAAAAATAAAACCATCAATCCCCACCCTAATCCTATCCCATCCCTCCCCCTCCCTCTCACCAAACGCCTGGCGAAACAACAAAGTTTTACATGGATGCTTGAAGGAGGGAAGACCCTGGGCCAAACGAACTTCTGCTAGGAGGAAGTTCTGCAACTGAGGCACAGCAATTGACAATGCCCTCTCCAATGTGGCCCCACGCTGAACATGGGGGAGACCTCCAAAAGGACGCCCCTGGCTGACCACAACGGTCATTCCAGAACCCGGGGAGTGAGGCAGTTCTGCAGGTAGGTGGAGCCCAGTCTGTGTAGGGCTTTAATGGTCAACACCAACACCTTGAATTGGGCCTGGTAGGCAACAGGCAGCCAACGCAGAGAACTGAGCACCGGTGTTGTGCTGTCAGTGGCCCGTACCTATCAGGAGATGGGTGCCACATTCTGCACCAGTTGCAGCCTCCGGACCATCACCTTGGGTAGCCCCACGTAGAGTGCATTACAGTACTCAAGCCTCGAGGTGATGAAGGTGTGGATGATGGTGGCAATGTCGCAGTCTGAGACATAAGGCTGTAACTGTCGTATCAGATGTAATTTGGCAAATGCACTCCTCGCCACAGCTACCACCTGGGCATCCAGGTGGAGCTGTGAATTGTGGAGCACCCCCAGACTACGAACTTGAGGAATGAAGATGGGGCACACCCCATCAACTATGGGGACCTCCACTCCTTTAGCCCTCCCCATGAGCATCACCTCCATCTTGTCGGGATTCAACTTCAGGCGGCTTGCCTTCATCCAGTCCCCCACAGCTGTCAGATATTGGGTAAGCAACGAGACTGCAGGGCCGGAGTCTGCTGAAAACAAGAGGTAGAGCTGAGTGTCATCAGCATATTGACGACAACACAATCCAAACCCTCTCACGACCTCGCCCAAAGGCAGCATATACATGTTGAACAGGAGGGGGGGACAGAATAGAACCCTGTGGGACCCCACATGTAAGATCCCAGGGAGCAGATGCACAGTCACCCAAAACCACACAGTGAGTCCTACCGGCCAGGAATGAGTGGAACCATTCAAGAACAATCCCGCCCACCCCGGCACGATTCCGCAGCCGAGTCACCAACAGCTTATGGTCAACGGTATCAAAAGCAGATGACAGATTTAACAAGTAGGGATGGGCAAACGTGGTTTGGAAGTTCGGTCCAAACTTGACCAGTTCAGTCGACTGAACCGAACTTCCGAACCGAACTCGATTTTCAAACCAAACCAAATTTCCGAACTCAGTTCTGTTCGCCCATCCCTATAAGATAATATTCCATTTAGTTCAATGGGGTTTGAATTTCTGAACTCTGTTTGGAAGTTCAGAGTTCGGTCAACCGAACCATAACAGTTCGGTCGACCGAACCAGATTTTTGAACTGAACCGAATTTCTGAACTTGGTTCTGTTCACCCATCCCTACTAACAGGACCAGAAGGGTCAATTCCCACTGGTCTAAAGCACGGCACAGGTCGTCGTCCAAGGCCACAAGCGCAGTCTTGGTGCCATATTCTGAAGGAAAGCGCGATTGCGAGGGGTCCAGAAAACCGACCTGGTCAAGATGGTCCTGGAGCTTCTGGCCCACCACCCACTCAATAACCTTCCCTAAAAAGGGAAGGTTAGAGACAGGCTGATAGATGGCAAGGGTGTCTGCGTCAAGAGATGTTTTTTTGAGCAAGGGTCGCACAACAGGTTTCTTAAGAGACCCTGCCCTCCTCAAGGGAGGCATTGACCATCCGTGCCAGCACCAACCCAAACATCTCCTTGGCGGCCTTAACCAGCCAGGACGGGCAAGGATCTAATTCACATGTTGTGGCCCTAACAGCCCCCAGGACATCCCCCGCATTGTCAGAGTTCACGGACTGAAATTGATCTCACAAAACAGGACAAGCTGGGGCATTCATAGCCTCTGGTTCCCCAACTGTATCAACTGTGGTGGCGAAATCATGGTGAAAGAGTGATTTTGTCCATGAAATTTTTTTTAAAAAATCAATAAACCTATCACAGCAATCCAGGAAACCTCCACATCCAGGTGGAGGGAGGTTGGACTGACCAACCCCATCATCACCCACTGGGTCAGATTTCACAGACGCTATGTGAGCAGCAAAGAACTTCTTCTTTGCCACCTGCACAGCCACTGCATAGACTTTCAAACTGGCTCTATGCCACAATCTGTTGCCTTCAGCATGAGTACGACACTACCATTGCTTTAACCGCCTCCCCTCACGTTTTAACTGTCACAGGTCCTCTGTGAACCATGGAAACCTGCAGCTCTGATGTTTGGGAAGCAGACGCCTGGGAGCCGCCTGGTCATTGGCCTCTGATAGCCAGGTGTTCCAAAACCTAATGAGGTCATTGAGCAGATGGACATTGAGATCAGAGGGTACTTCCCCCAGAGCATTCCGGAACCGCTTCGGTTCCATAAGTCTCCGAGGGTCCACACCTTTCTGGGGGCAGATGTGCGCCAGGAGCTGGGTCCAAAGGAGATAATGATCCAACCATGTAGGGAAGCAGCTGGACAGGCAAGTATACAGTATAACAGCAGAATTCCCAAACTACCTCCGGCCAAATCAAACACCAGATGGAGGCACTCTACCCCAGGTGGAGTCTGCACTGGATACTGCTGAACGGACCACTGTTCCTTAAAAATAACAGCTACACCCCCCTCCCCGCCGTCCTTCGAGCCGTGGCTGGTGCTGCACGGAGTATCCAGCTGGAACAAGTTCAACCAAAATAGGCCCCGATTCAGTGTCCAGCCAGGTCTCTGTAAGACACACGAGGTCAGCCACCTGGTCCAGGATCAACTCCCGGACCGTTGATTTACCACCAACCTCGCATTCAACAGCAACAGAACAGGGCTAGGGGCCTGGTGTCTTGATCACTACATCTCCTGCTCAGGGATCCGAGAGTTGGACAGGGACCAAGCACCTGCCCCCCCGCCGCCCCAATGATGAAACTGATCTCCCCCATGGACTATATCTCTGCCGGCCTGCCATGACCGGTATTGCAACCTCCACCCCCATGGACCTCCCTCCTCCAGGGTGTCCCGTCAGACAGGTGAGAGAGACCACCTCCCCCTGCAACCTCCCCTCTTACTGGGGGATACATTACCCACCCTGAGGGCCTCCCCCCTGACACCAAGGTGAAGCCACCCACCCACCCAGTCCCTCCTTGTAACCTGGTCTCATCGGGGTCCAAGATATTCCCACTCCAGTCCCCTCCCACCCCCTCCCTTTACCTCCAGAACCTACAAATGTGCAGAGAATGCCCTGTGACTACCCCACAGTAGACTCCCCCCCCCCCCCAGTCCCTCCTGGTCCTGCTAAGGGCTTCATCCACAGCAAAAATGGGATCAAAAGCTGGTCACTCCCACTCCAGGAGCCTTGTCGTTCTTCCTCACTAGAAGGAGCAGGGTGGACAACCCAGGCTCCTCAGTCACAGAACAGGTAGATGGCAAAGCATCCAGGGGAGTCCAAGTGGTTTTCAGAAAAGGGGCCTGTGTGCCACCGCCATGTCCGTCCCAATGAACAGCCGCACAAATGGCCAGCGCCCTTTGTGCATTGCCCTTTGGGCTGGAGCCCTCTGAGGCCACCCCCTGGAGAAATACCTGTAAGCAGAAGAGGGTCCAGTGTAAGTAACTGGTCCCCTCCACTGAGCTGGTTCCAAGCAAGCACCAAACGCAGCCCCTGCAGTCCAGGCTCCTGGAGATGTGCCTGAAGCTGCGAAGCAACCACCCACCTGTTGAATAACCTTTCATTAAAAGGGAAGATTAGAAACAGGGTGATAGCTGACAGTGGAGACCCCAACAAGAGATGGCTTCCTGAGCAGGGGTCAGACGACTGCAGATTTGAGGCTATCAGGCATCCTGCCCTCAGGAATGGAGGCATTGAGAACCATAGCCAGCAACAGGCCCAAAGTCTTCCAGCTAGCTTTCACTACCCAAGATGAGCATGGATCTAATACAGAACTGGTTACTCACACTGTACACCCTCTGCATCAGTGGGCAAGACTAATTGAAGCTGATCCAAGCAAACTGGACAGGACCAAGCCTCTCCAACCCGAAACTCTGACTCTGCACCCTAACTAGCAGTTCTCATGTCATTCCATATACGAGTGACTTTATCTGTAAAGTAGGTGGCAAACATCGTATGGGGAAAATAATTACTGTAACTGTAGGTGGAGACAGCCAAGTTTTAACAGGCTGTTCACCACCTGGAAGAGCTCCACTGGACAGCACTTTGCAGACACTATGGCAGCAACAAAGAAAGCTTTCTTTGCCAGTGCCACAGCATAATCCTTCAGAAACAAACAATCTATGCCGCAGGTTGGCTTTGGAACAAGTTGAGCACCAACAGTGCTCTACCTGCCTGCTCCCCTACTTTAGCAACTTCAGGTCGTATACGAGGGAGACCTGTGCTGCAGCAGTAGAGGAAGTGGATACATGTGTGCCACTGCGTCGATGGCCCAAGTCAATATACCATGCCGCAGACTGACCAGGCCATCTACAGAGAGGCTGACAAGGTCAGTGGGTAAATTCCTCAGAGAGGTCTGGAATACTATTGGATCCATTAGTTTCCAGGGTCAGACCAAGCTAACTGGTTCACCACCCTGATGGGGGCAAAGAAGGCCAGGGATCTGGGCCCTCAGAAGGTAATGGTCCAACCATGACAATGGTGTAATGGCACTCTCAATAATCAGAACCCCTGTTTCCAGGCCGGTGCAGAACATTAAATCTTGTGTGTGTTCAGCCTCACGTGTTGGACCATATATCATCTGGGATAGGCTGATGGTTGTCATGGCAGCCCTGAAATCCTGCTGTGTATATTGAAGTCACCCAAGACACTTGACATCGACAACAAGGGCTGCTATTAATACAAAGATACTTTACCGAGGGCACATCCTCCACCCACTGAAGGCAATGGCAAAACGTCCACTGATGAATGGAGGATTGTCTTGAGTAGAATACATATTTCAAACAATATAATAAATCCAGTAGTCCAAATAGTAAATCCAATGTGCTTCAAGTTATATAAATTCTTCTTCAGGGAAGACCTTTATCTAGAAAAATCAACAATGCAAAGTAAATAAACTATTATAGCACTAACAGAGTACCTGACATTGAACAATCATTAATTAGAAAGAGGTTCCTGCCTCAAGGGACTTCAATGGAAGGGAGACAAGGAAGAGGGGAACATAGGGAGAGAAAGGGATAATAGGTGAACATGTTTAGCATAGTTAGGCGAGATGGGGACCCTGGATGATAGGGCAGTGATAGAGGGGTGAAGAGGTAGGTTTTTAGGAGGGATTTATTTATTTAAATTTTTTATTATCCCTCCCCTCCTGCCACAGGTAGCTCGGGGCAGCTCACATCATGTAGATATAAAAACATTTAAAACAACTTAAAACAACTTTAAAAGGAGGTACCAATACCCACCCCACTCAAACTCAAACCCCCACTCATCACCCTCGCTAAACGCCTGGCGGAACAGCCAGGTCTTACAACTTCGTCGATCTGAAGGTTGGGAGGGAGGAAGCAGGGCATGTGTATTCAGGGAGGGGAGTTCCAGGCATAGGACAATAAAATAGAGCTGCAACCAGGTACCCGAGCAGTCGGGCACACCAACTTGCCCTGGTTACATTCAGGCACCAACTGGCACCCGAACACAGCCTGATGGGCTCCCCGGCTCCCCGGGCTGACACCTCACCTGCTGGGCGGCTGCTCCAGACTCCTAGCTGCTTCCTTCTTCTCCTCAGCCTGTGCACCACTCAGCTGAGCAGGGAAGTTCCCTGCTCGGCTTTGAGCAGGGAGAGGGGAGCAAGGAGGCCACTTCGTATCTGAATGAGCCTCCTAATGGGTCCCCCATTCCCAAGGGGACCCAAAATGGAGATGGGTGCGGGAAGATGTGCTTCCCTTCATCACATCACTAAGCCTTCCGGGGAAAGCTGGAAGTTCCCCGGAAGTCCTAATGAAGGGCTGAAGGGAAGCCAGCGACTAGCGCTGAAGCCGCCCGGACCCGCACCCTGCTGCTGCTGCCACCGCCGCCGCCCGGAGGACAAGTAAGGCGATAGGGTGGTGGGCGGGTAGGGTGATCCCTGGGGTGGGGGGGTGTTAAATCACCCCCCCCACCCCAGGGATCACCTGCCTGCTGCTGGTGCGGGCTCCGGGTCATCGCCGGACTTCGGGTTAAACATTTTTTAAAATCCAGGCTGGGCAGGGTGTGTGTGTGTGTGTGTGTGTGTGTCCCCCCTTCCACCCACGCAGCCTGGATGGGGGACGGAAAGTGAGTGGTTTTTTTTTTTTACATTGCAGCCATCCATTTCAATGACCGCAATGTAAAAAAATCCAGCACGGGGAACTGGTACCGGTACCCCAGATTACCAGGTTAATCCGAAACTGCCGGTACAGCAAAATACCGGCAGTTTCGGATACGAGGGGAACCAAAATTCCCACCCCTAGTAGCTGCAGTTTAAGGTGTGCGGTTCCCTTCAGGTAGTGCATGACCCTCTTTACTGCATTCCAATCTTTCTGACTTGGTGCTGATACTTTCCTGCATAGGATTCCTATTGCTGCTGCAATGTCTGGTCTAGTGATGGTGGCGATATACAATAGTTTCCCAA
>QEPC01014088.1:3663246-3699074 GCA_003113815.1 Sphenodon punctatus | reverse complement strand
CCCAGCCTGACTCATCACTGGGCATCTGGATAATCACATGCCTTAATTGCCGCTGGATCCACACATGCAAGGGCAGGAGGGAGGAGGGACAGGGAGTGAGGTTGGTGGGCTGCGGGGGTGCGAGAGTCCCAGGGGGGAGGCGAGGAAGGATGGGGCTTGCGTTCCAGGGAGGGACCCAGGGGGGAGTGCTCTCCTGACACCCAAAGGAATACACACTTACCTCACGAACGATGGCTACTACAATCACTCACACACACACGCACCACACTCGCTCTGGTCAGTCACACAGTAGAATCTCTATAGCATACGAAGTCCAAGGCACAAGGGCACGAGGAGGGGGGCCAGTCTCACGGGCACAAGGCTCGATCACCAGCAATGCCACTAGCCCTGCATCGGGCTTTTATTCCCCAGTTCAGGGCGTTGCTGGAGTCACGCTGAGCGACGTAGCACTGGGGGCATGGCTATCTCCGACACCGCTCTCCCCTGGTCCCCGCCCCCCAGGGTCCTGGCAAGGAGTGGCGGCGCGGCGTTCTGAAGCCTGACCGGCAGGGGCCCTGCCGGCTGATCCGCTGGGCGTGCTGCAGGGATTTCCCTGTTGAGGCCAGAGGACACGGCAGGGAGCTGTTCCAGTGAGGAGAGGGGGCCCACTGGGACCGAAGGTTGCGGTGCGGTAGCGGAGGTGGGGGCTTTGGGTGTTTGGGCCCTTACAGCACCCCCCCTCCAAGGCCGATGCAGGAGCGTGGGGTGAGGTTTGAGAGGGTAGCGCATGTGAAAAAGACGTAACAAACGTGGGGTGTGTACGTCGGCTGCTTTTTCCCAAGACCTTTCTTCGGGACCGAAACCCTTCCAATCAAGCAGATACCACAATCGCCCATGATGACAGCACGAGTCAAGAATTTGCTGTACTTCATACTCCTGTGTCGTAGGAAGGGGCCCCGCTTGTCTGTTTTCGGGTTGTCGGGGGGTTTGGGCTGCCTTTAGTTGGGAGACGTGAAAGGTGGGATGGATGCGATACTGCGCCGGTAACTTTACCCGATAGGCGACGTCATTTACCTTCTGGCATATGGGGAAGGGGCCCATGTACTGATCGTCGAGTTTTGCTGATGGCCGTGCGGAGGGGTACTTCTGACGGTCCACCCAGACCCAGTCCCCGAGGGCGTACCGTGGGGCGGTTTGACGGTGTCGGTCGGCATATAATTTATACTGTTGCCAGGCGCGTTGGAAGTTCGTACGGGCACTGATTTGTGCCTTGCGGATGCGTGCGATAAGAGCTCCTGCAGCCGGAACAGAACAAGGAGTTACTTCTGGTATGCAGAGGGACGGATGATACCCATAGGTAACAAAAAAGGGTGAGTTCCCCAGGGACGCATTGAGGGTATTGTTGTAGGTGAACTCGGCGATGGGTAACAACTCATACCAATCATCCTGATGGTACCCGGTATAACAACGTAAGTATTGTTCGAGCGTCTGGTTTACGCGTTCCACTTGCCCATTCGTTTGTGGGTGGTATCCGGAGGTCAAGCTACGTTTTATTTGGAGATTCCGTAATAGTTCTTTCCATAACCGTGACGTAAACTGGGACCCTCGGTCTGACACAATCTCAAGGGGTATTCTGTGTAGTTTAATGACATGATGAAGAAGCAACTGGGCGGTACCACTTGTGGTAGGTAACCCTGTGGTGGCGACGAAGTGTCCCATCTTTGTGAAGTGATCTACAATCACTAAAATGGTCGTATACGTAGCGGAGGGGGGTAGGTCCACAACAAAATCTAGCCCGATTCATTGCCAGGGTCCTTGTGGTAAGGGGGCCAGCTGCAGCAACCCCTGTGGTCGGTGTCGGGGAATCTTAGTTCGAGCACAGGTGGCGCATTGCTTGATGTAGTGGGTGACATCCTGGTGTAACGTAGGCCACCAGAAATGCCGTTGGAGTAAGGCAAGGGTACGTCGAACCCCTGGGTGTCCAGCCAGTGGGGTGTCGTGATGTCCCCAAAGCAAAGGTTTACGGGCCTTTGGGGGGACCACGAGTCGCTGTTGATAATACAGGAGCCCGTCTCGCCCCTTCTGTATCTTAGGGGCGAGCCCGGGGCTGAGAGGGTTGGGAAACTTGCGAAATTGAGAAGAGGTAAGAAGGTTAATCGTTGAGGTCCGGGACTCCAAGATGGGTTCCCCCCGGCTGTCGGGGGGATCTCCTGGCTTGGTGTAGCGGGAGAGGGCGTCAGCCAAGATGTTTTGGGCACCGGGGCGATAGCGGATCTAGAAGTGGAATCGCGTAAAGAAAAGAGCCCATCGTCCATGTCGTGCGTTGGTAATGCGGGTAGAGTGTAAATAGGTGACGTTCCGATGATCCGTCACTACGGTGATGAGGTGCTTGGACCCTTCGAGGTAGTGCCTCCATGACTCAAAGGCTGCTTTGATTGCTAAAAGTTCACGATCTAATACCGTGTAATTTTTCTCTGCGCTGTTGAACTGCCGGGAGTAGAATGCACAGGGTAACAAGCGGTCCCCCCCCCGGTTCTTGTTGTAAGAGCGCCGCTCCGATGGCGACGCTGGACGCGTCTGTTTCTACCATAAAAGGTTGGTCGAAGCGAGGATGTTGAAGGATGGGGGCGCGAGTGAAGGTAGCCTTGACAGCCTCAAAGGCCTGTTGATGCGTGGGGCTCCATTGGTACTGTACTCCTTTCCGTAACAAGGCTGTTAGGGGTGCCGTTAACTTCGCATAGTTAGCAATATACTGCCGATAATAGTTCGCCGTACCAAGGAAATGTTGTAAGGCTTTTACGGAGGACGGCGGGGTCCATTGTGCAATAGCGCTTGTTTTTCTAGGGTCCATCTTGATTCTGTGTGGCGAGATTATGAACCCGAGGAATTCAATGGTAGTCACATGAAAGGCACATTTCTCGTGTTTACAGAACAGCCGGTTTTGTCGTAGTCGTTGTAGTACCTTCTGTACTTGGGGGATGTGTTCTGTTAAGGTATTTGAGAAAATGAGGATATCGTCCAGATATGCTACCACACACGTATCCAGCATATCGTGAAGAACGTCATTTATTAAGTGTTGGAACATGGCCGGTGCATTTGCTAAGCCGAACGGCATCACGAGATACTCGAAATGCCCGTAGCGAGTTCGGAACGCGGTCTTCCACTCATCTCCGGGGCGAATGCGCAGGAGGTAGTACGCGCCCCGGAGATCAAGCTTAGTGAAGATCTTAGCGCCATGCAGTCGGTCAAGCAGCTCGGGGATCAGCGGAAGGGGGTAGCGGTTCTTGATTGTTATCGCATTGAGCCCCCGATAGTCAATGCAGGGGCGCAGCCCTCCATCCTTCTTGGGAACGAAGAAGAGAGGGGCCCCTGCCGGGGAGGTGGAATGGCAGATGAAACCCCGCCGCAAATTGTCCTCTACATACTCCTTTAAGGTTTCCAGTTCGGGAGCGGACAAGGCATAAATCTGGCCGTACGGAGGTTCTGCGCCGGGCATTAATTCAATGGGGCAGTCGTAGGTACGATGTGTCAGCAGGCTCTCGGCCTCTTGTTTACTGAAAACATCTTGAAATGTTGCGTAGGAAGCGGGCAATCTGTTTGTGACCGGTCCGGTGTTTAAAGCCAATAGCGTCGGCCGGGGTGGGTTTTGCAGGCAGACGGTGGTGCAATGCTCGGTTCGAAAAGCAACCGTCCCCTGGGCTCAGTGAATCTCCGGATTGTGTTGGCGAAGCCAGGGCATCCCCAACACCACCTTGAACATGGGGGATGCCACCAGGTCAAAACACATCTGCTCGATGTGGGCCCCGATGGCGACCTGGAGCGGTGTGGTTTGCCACACCAAGGGTCCTGAACTAAGGGGCGATCCGTCAGTGGTGTGCACCTGCTCCGGGGTTGCCCGGGGGGTGTGAGGCAGGGTATGGCGCTGCAAAAACCCCTGATCCATAAAGTTTCCGGAGGCTCCAGAGTCGACGAGCACCCAAGCAATCACACTTTGTGGGGTATCACCCCTCAGGGTGACAGGAATCCGTAGGTGGTGCCCCTCCCCGCCGTCCACCCCCAGTAATCGGGGTATTCCAGATAGGGTGGTTAGTTTTGCCCCCGGGAGCCCCCCTACAGTTCCCGGGGCCGGGCTTTTCCCGCTTCCCTCCGGGTAGGGGGCAGGGCTGGACACTCCCGTGTGAAGTGCGAGGATTCACCGCAATAGAAACAGAGCCGGGAGGTACGCCGATGCTCTCGTTCTGCAGCCGTTAGTGGCCCCCGGGAGGCTCCGATCTGCATGGGTTCCCCCTCGGCCTCTCGGGCTACTTCACCCCTTGTGGGAGGAGGGGGCAGCATGCGGGGTCCTATGGCTCGAAAAGGCTCTTGTCGTCTCTCTCGTCGTCGTTCCCCCAAACGCTTGTCTATCTGGACGGTGAGGGTAACTAGCGCCCCCCAGGTTTCGGGCAGGGTAGTAACGGCAAGCTGGTCCTTCAATTCTTCACTCAGTCCCCGCCTATACATCACCCGAAGCACATGGTCTGGCCAGTTAAGGTCCACAGCAAGCTGTTGGAACCTTGTTACATACTCAAGTAAAGGGCCTTTTCCTTGCTTGAGCCCCACAATGGCGGTCTCCGCATCCTTGACCCTATGCGGGTAGTCAAATAAAAAGGTAAACTCTTGCATGAACCAGGCGTAGTCCTGCAACAAGGGGCTCTTGCTCGTAAGCAGCGGGGTTGCCCAAGCCAGCGCGTGTCCTTCTAATAATCCAATAATATAGGCGACCTTCCTAGTATCAGTGTTGTAGGTGTGGGGTTGCATGGAAAAGGCTAATTCGCACAAGGCAAGGAACCCTCTAAACTGTCGCCGGTCCCCCGCATACTTAGTAATCTTGGGCCCTTTGGGTTCTCGCGGCAGCGAGACAGGGGCATCCCCCGGGGGGACCACCACCACCGGGGGGGTGGGGTGGCTGAGTCGCCGTTTCCCCACCGGCCTGTTGGTCCTTGAGGTCCTTCACTTCCATTGCGAGGGACTTGACTATCCGTGTCAATTCCTGGACGTCTGCGGAGAGTTGCTCCATGGGCCTGCAGGCCCACAGGGTGAGTTGGGATCCTTCAGAGAATTGGGTGCTGGTGATTCTGTGGGGATTTTGGGGGCTGGGGGTGGCCCCGCGGGGTTTAGGGGATGAGACAACCAGATGTAGGGGGGCACGCACTCTCTCCGGGGGGGGTGAAGCAGCAAGGCTATGTGTGGAAAACACGCCCTCAGAGTGGAATAGGGCTAGCAGGATGCGTAGTCCCCAGCCTGACTCATCACTGGGCATCTGGATAATCACATGCCTTAATTGCCGCTGGATCCACACACGCAAGGGCAGGAGGGAGAAGGGACAGGGAGTGAGGTTGGTGGGCTGCGGGGGTGCGAGAGTCCCGGGGGGGGGCGAGGAAGGATGGGGCTTGCGTTCCAGGGAGGGACCCAGGGGGGAGTGCTCTCCTGACACCCAAAGGAATACACACTTACCTCACGAACGATGGCTACTACAATCACTCACACACACACGCACCACACTAGCTCTGGTCAGTCACACAGTAGAATCTCTATAGCATACGAAGTCCAAGGCACAAGGGCACGAGAAGGGGGGCCAGTCTCACGGGAGCAAGGCTCGATCACCAGCAACGCCACTAGCCCTGCATCGGGCTTTTAGTCCCCAGTTCAGGGCGTTGCCGGAGTCGCGTTGAGCGACGTAGCACTGGGGGCGTGGCTATCTACAACGCCGCTCTCCCCTGGTCCCTGCCCCCCGGGGTCCTGGCGAGGAGCGGCGGCGCGGCGTTCTGAAGCCTGACCAGCAGGGGCCCCACCAGCTGATCCGCTGGGCGTGCTGCAGGGATTTCCCTGTTGGGGCCGGAGGACGCGGCAGGGAGCTGTTCCGGTGAGGAGAGGGGGCCCGCTGGGACCGAAGGTTGTGGTGCGGTAGCGGAGGTGGGGGCTTTGGGTGTTTGGGCCCTTACAGCCTTGTTGCAACTTAGAATTCCTTCACCAATACCTTCCGCAGTGATGCTGCTCCCATCAGTGAGGTATATCTCTACTTTGTTGCTTGGGTCCAGTACCGTGAAAAAGCTCTTGTCGCTGGTCATGTGACTTGTGGCTCCAGAGTCGACACACCAGTTTGGTGATGAGTTGGCCTTTATTGCTCTAAAACATCCTCTCCGCTGTTCTGTGGTTGTGTCACTGGTTGTAGCCTTGGCCCTTTGCTTAGACACTTGTGGAGATTGCTTTTGTTGTTCTGCCTTCCATATGGAGCAGTCTTTCTTTAGGTGTCCTTCTTTCTTGCACCGAAAACATGATCTTGTTTCCTTCTTGTGCAATCTGTTATCTGCAATTTTCAGGGCAGTTTCGTTATCCTGGTCCTGATTATCTTGCATGATTTCTTTCCTGCGCTGGAATTCATCCATGAGTCTCCCTTTTACAAATTCCAGTGTTAGTTCTGCCTCAGGTCTTGTCTCTAGGGTGTTTATGAGGGCGCTGTATGATTCAGGCAGGTTGCAGAGAAGTAAGGCCACCATGTGGTTGTCTTTTATCTCTTCACCTATGCCTCGCAGTTGTGCTACAATTTCCAGCATTGAATTTATGTGATCCTGCATCGCCTTCCCTTTACCAAGTCTCATCTGGTACAGTTTCCTTAGAAGAAACAGATTACTGTTCAAGTTGGTCTTTTCATGAAGCTTCTGCAGTGCATTCCACATGCCCTTTGCTGTGGCCTCCTCCCTTATGTGGATTAACTGGTCATCTTCTACTAGCAGGCTTATGGTTGCCTTTGCCTGTCTGTTCTTCCTGTCCCATACCTCAGGGTTTGCTGCAGGTCTGTCTGTGGTGATCACCTCCCACTGGTCATCTTTGGATAGGAGCATTTTTATTTTGAATTTCCACAACTGGTAGTTTGTGTTTTTCAGCTTGCAGACTGAAAGCTTTAATTCAGAGCTACTGGCCATGCTTGCTTCCTTCCCCTCAGATTGGGATTCTGGTTCTTCTGCTCACTTACTATTAGTAGGCCTCCTCTGGGAGTTTCCTTTGGGCCTCTTTTCCTTTCAGCTCACTTCCAGTCTTTAGAGTTGTTCTGGATTGTTCTGAAAAGGTCTAGGCCCATAACCTGTTGCAGAGTAATAAGTTATAACTGATTCGCAATCAGTAAGGACAAATGCAGCTGAAGGTTTAAAAACAGAAATTTACTTAAGCTTTCTCAGACACAGATCCTTAGTTACATCTAGCTAGTATGAAGACAAAATGGAGACTGAGACAATGAGAGAGAAGGGAAGAAGGAGTGGTTACACAAAGGAATTCAACTGTAAAACCCCATCTCCCTACCATGTACACATAAACTTAGCAGCACTATCTGGTGGCTCTATAGTCAATTACTGTTCTTAATACAGCAGGCATTAATTTGTGGATGTTTCATATACCAACAGAAGGAACACGTGCTTCCCCAATATGGGTCCCCTTGGTCTGGGGAGAAGTATGGAGCAGCCAGGATTCTGGACCAGAGAAGCAGCAGCCCGGCCGGTGAGATAAGTCAGCCCGAGGAGCAACATGTACTGAAACTGACATCCCGGGGTGTCCTGGGGCGTCCTAGACCATCCCGAGATGCCCCAGTAATACCCACATTTTCAGGCACTGGGGCAGACGGACCAGAGAAGGGGTACGCAGTATCAGTCAATTACAATATATTCCTACCATGTAAAACACTTTCAGAGTTCTCCCTACCATCTGAAAAATCAAATAAAACACTGTTTTAAACATGTAGTCTCACATTTTTGTCCCACACAGAATGTGGTGGCTAAGTCTCCCACCAGGAGAGGTGCTCCTGCACAGCTATTTGGCCCAGTAAGGAATACGAGATAAAAAATACCCCAGAATTGCTCAGTTTCTCTGTGAAGCATGTTGGGAGTGTTTGAACAACTCCACAGACTGGTGTTGACTGCACAGCAGACTTTGTTCTATGGAGAATAATTCCTTTTTGTACTGAAAATTTAGCAGATGTGGACAGTTTCTAGAGCACTTATCTCTGTTTAAACAGATATATAATGGTGGGCTTTTAGAGTCTAGTGTAGGTGCAGTCTCCACATCAGGAATTTGTCTATATTTCATTGGCTGATGACTAATGGAACTGACAGGCTCAAGCTGGCTTCAGTGAATAATCCCAGAAAAGATAATATTTCAAGGCTGTAATCTATTTAAAAAAGAATCTCAGTTGCAGAGACTGTTAGTGGCTGCTTTTATTCAAGATAAGCTTTCCCCCCACTGTTTTAGCAAAGATAGATTCCCCCCCTTTTGGTATCTGGTTTATGTAACTAACATCCTCCTTTATCCATTTTGTTCAGAAAGAAGGTTCTTTCCAGTACTGGGCAGCCATCTGTTGAGGGTGAAACGTAGGGGCGTAGCAAGGCTGGGGAGGAACCGGGCTCAGCCGACAATTATGCCCCACCACCACCAAGCATGACTCAGAAGTAAAATAAATAAATCATCAAAAACAAAAACAAACAAACAAACAAACAAACAGCCAGCAGTAAGCAGACAAAGAGCTTTAGCAAGAGAAGTTTGTACTTTAGCCCTCTTTCACAACATCAGTGCAGGACCCTACTGGAATTCTACAGTCAAGATCTATGGGCTGGACAAGCATGGCCTAAGAAACTCACAGATCACCCTAACTCTGCCATTTTATATTATTCTGTTTATTACACACACACACACACACACACACACACACACACACACACACACACACACACTCCTACATGTATACACCTTGCACACAGATTTATGTTTAAAACCGCCATGGGGTATCCTTATTCTCCCCCACCCCACTGTTTTAGCTTGCTTGCTAAGGGGCTCATACCAAGGGGGGAAATCAACCCCTTATTCTCTCCTCCCCCGGCAGTAGAAAATATCAAGGAAGTAAGGGAGGGGGGGAGATGCTATTTAAACTTTTTGGTTCTATGAATTTGGATTTCCAGGAAACAGTTTAAAATTTTGGGATGGGGGTAGGGTGGTGGGGGAACAGGAATCTAATCTAGGGGGCACCCAGCACCTAATCCCAGGCCCTCCCTCTGTGGGTGGGTGGGTGGGCGAGAATCATATCCCTGCTTTCTGGCAACTGGCCATTTGGATGTGGTCATGGGGAGCATCAGAGGGGATATATAACCCCAATGAGGTGGGGGCAGGTATCTCCCACCAAGACCCCTTGGAGCTATAGGCACCCATGGGGGAGGGATGAGACAGGGGATAAAGGAGTCTCAGCACCCAAGTGAACTCCAGATTTCCATCCACTCAGAGACTAGAGAGGGAGAGGATCAAGTGATCACTGGGATCCAGACCAACTCTCTCTGCTTAAAACCCCTTTATTCTATTACCCAGATGGGGAAATCTGGGGGTGGGATGCTTTCTGAGCATGCTACGCTGTTTCAGACTTGTCTCACTGTAGCAGCGTAGTAGTTTCTGTTGTATCAGGATCAGGTCCCAAAGTAGTCAAACACAACAGGAATAAGCATTTATCAGTTTATTTATACATAGTTCTACCATCAACTACTCTATGCTGGATATATGACACCTCCGCCCCCCTAGCCTATCTGTTCCCAGCCTAGTCAGGTAACAGTCCACTGACTGGCTTACAACAACCAGTCTTTACTTGCTCCTTTGTAGCAGCATCTGAGCTGCCTCTCCGTCAGGAGCAGCAATGGGCATTCCTCTGCTTCCTGACAGTCTCTCCTCTCAGGCACCCCAGAGCAACAGCCGAGTGAGCACCTTCTTCCACTGAGACCCCAGGCAGACAGGTTTAGCTGCCTCCGCTCTTTTATATAGCTGGCTGGCCACACCCAACTATTTCCTCTTCCTGTTTCCCAGCAAACAGCTGAGTTTCATTACCTTTTAACAGTCCATTGGGGGGGTATCTACTGTGCCCTTGTCATGGATGGATCATTATATCCTCTGGGCAGATATCCTGGTGCATGTCGGTCCTTGGGAGGGTGTGGAACCAGTTAGGTTGGTTTGCCCCTGAAGGCTTATGGAACCTGAAAGATTCCGGATAGCTCTAGGGGATGTTTCCTCTGACCTCAATAGCTGCTCACTTGATGCCCTCGTGTCTAGGTGGATTGTAAGCTCTTGAGCAGGGACCATGTCTATCTTATTCTTTGTAAGCGCCAGGTACATCGCTGGTGCTATATAAATGCTTATAATAATAATAATAATAATAAATTAATAATAATATCAGGCTCACAGAGGCCATCGACTGTGTGGCTCCCAGGCGTCTGCTCCCGAAATGCCGACAACACAGCTCCCCATGGTATATGTGTGAGTCGCGGCAGATAAAGCAGGAAGGGTGGCGGTTAGAGCGACGGTGGCATTACTTGCGTACTGAAGTGGATCAATTGTGGCACAGAGTCTGGTTACGTACCTATACCGTAGCGGTGTGAACAGCAAAGAAAGTTTTCTTTGCTGCCCGCATTGCGTCCGCGACGCCACTAAGTCCCGCCCAGCTGAGCTATTCCAAGTGGTGAGGGGGCTGGTCAGTCTGGCCTCCCTCCACCTGGATGTGGAACCATCAAATGCTCACTGTGATTTGTCTGTGGACTTTTTTGCGGATAAAATCGCTCAAATTCACCACGGTTTTGCTGTGACTTTTTTTTTTTTAGCAAAGAACAGGTCTGAGGCAGTGGAAGTCCCATCTGGTCCTGTTTTGTGGAATGAGTTTCAGACGGTGTCGCCCTCAGATGCGGGGGATGCTCTTAGAACTGTTCGAGCCACCTATTCTGAATTAGATCCATGCCCGTCCTGACTGGTTAAGGCTATCCAGGAGAGATTGGGGCCATTGCTGGCGGGGATAGTCAACACCTCCCTTGGGGAGTGCAGGGTTCCGGGCTGTCTCAAGGAGATGGTGGTGCAGTCCCTGCTCAAAAAGCCATCTTTGGATGTCGATGTTCTTGCAGTTATTGGCCAGTCTCTAACCTTCCCTTTTTAGGGAAGGCTACTGAACAGGTGGTGTCTCAGCAGGTTCAGGGCATTTGGACTGGATTAATTTTCTTGATCTCTTGCAGTCGGGCTTTCATCCAGGTTATGGCATGGAGACTGCACTTGTGGCCTTGGCTGACGACCTCTCCCATGAGTTAGACTGGGGTCGTTCAACCTTGTTGATCTTGTTAGATCTCTTGGCTGCGTTTGATACCGTTGATCATGAGTTGTTGGTGTTTCGGTTGTGGGACTGGGCAGGGATTGGCAGGACTGTTCTTGAATGATTCTGCTCATTCCTGGCTGGGAGAACCCAGCGTGTGGTGCTGTGGGAGTTTTCATCTTCCCTCCGGGACCTCACGTGTGGAGTACCGGAGTGCTCCATCCTGTCCCCTCTCCTGTTCAGCGTGTACATGCAGCCTTTGGGAGAGGTTGTTAGGGAGTATGGAGTGAGTTGTCATCAATATGCTGATGACACCCAGCTATATCTTTCATTTTCCTCTGACTCAGGCCTTGCAGTCTCGGTGCTTACCCAGTGTTTGTCCGCTGTGGGGGATTGAATGAGGGTGAGCCGCCTGAGACTAAATCCTGATAAGATGGAGGTGATGGTTGTTGGGAAGGCCAGGGGTGGTGGTGGCCTCCATCATTGATGGTGTCCACCCCCCCTGGTTTCTCAGGTCCGGAGTCTGGGGGTGCTTCTGGACCCACGGCTCTGCCTGGATGCTCAGGTGACGGCTGTGGCAAAAGGAGCATTTTGCCAGTTCATCTGGTGCGTCAGCTTAGGCCGTATGTCTCAGACTTGGATCTGGCCATGGTCTTCCATGCTTTTATTACCTTGAGACTGGATTACTTCAACGCGCTCTACATGGGGCTACCCTTGGTATTGGTTTGGAAACTGCAGCTGGTGCAGTATGCGGCAGCCTGTTTCTTAATGGGGACGGGCCAACGTGAGCATATAACATCGGTGCTTCACTCTCTGCACTGGCTGCTGGTAGGTTTCTGGGCCCAATTCAAGGTGTTGGTGCTGACCTTTCAAGCCCTAAAAGACTTGGGCCCCGCCTATCTGCAGGACCGTCTCACCCTCCAGGTTCTGGAACGGCCCCGCGGTCGACTGGGGGCACCATCCTTGGGGTTCCCTGGTTGTCTACTATGAGGAGGGCATTCTCTGTGGCTGCGCCGTGGCTGTGGAACTCCCTCCCACTGGAGATCCGCTTGGCTGCCGACCTCCCCTCTTTCCGCAGACAATGTAAGAGCTGGCTCTTTCACCAGGCCTTTCCCAAGGGAGATGGGGTGGGTGGGTTGGGTTAGGGTGGGGGGGAGGGATGGAGTTTTATATTGTTTTAATTGATATTATGGTTTATTTTAATGTTTTAATGTCTGGAATGTTTTAATATATTGTGAGCCGCCCCGAGATACCTGAGGCAGGAGGGGCCAACATATAAATTGCAAAAATAAAATAAAATAAATAAATAAATAAATAAACAGCTTGTTGGCTGCTACCAGGCTCCCTTAAAGGGCCAGCAGCCCTCTCAGGCTGCACTCTGTTACCCTTACTCTCTCAGAGACTGACTGCTTGCCTCCACCCTGTTTCTGCCCCCCAAGACACTTAGTCCCTGCTCAGGCTCCTGGCTCCAACTCTCCTGATCCTCCCAACTTCCCTTACCAAATCACCCCCTACCCCCGCAGGGAGGGGGATACTCGGAACTCTCGGCGCCCATAGGGGAGCACCTCGTTTATGCTACCAGGGAAAAGATCTGGAAAGGCGAATACATCGATATCTTTGTCCTCCTATTCAGTGATTTGATTAAGGACCCAGCTGAAAAGGAGGATAGCAAAGAGAAGGAGAGGTTCCGATGGCCAAAGTCAGATAGGAACTGGGCAAACTGGTCCTCCGCTTTCTCGCTATATCTGGGGGTGGTGTTGGAGGTCTTTCCCAAACGGGTGCTGGAATTGCTGAAATACGCAGACATAGTGCAGAGAGTGTATGGGGTGGGCCCACAGGGAACATGGCTGTGGTATGACGAAGACTTCTGCCACAGAGCGTCCTTCACGTCTGGGCTGCGGGGGCATCGTCATGCCCAGGACCTGTGGCTGGATTGTATGGTCGACACGACCAATACACCAAAGACGGACAGCGGGCACGTACTAATAAAAGGTGGTATAGCCCCAGCAAATGACCCCAACGGTGGGATAATAGATGGGCAGGTAGCACCACTTGCTGGGAATATAATAGGAATGGGAGGTGCTCTTGGGGCACCTGCAAATTCTGCCATGCATGCGCTGTGGGGGGTGTGTGTTTCCAACTCCATCTCCACGTGTTACAGGGGAAAGCCAACAGGTGGTGAAGGAACCAAGCGGGCATGGAACCAGGTCCGAGTGACCAAGGTGGGCAGCAGGGAACCGGGAAAGGAAAAGGATCCAACCCCAATTAACATCAAGTGACTGGAGGAGACCTTAGCCCACCATCCAGATAAGGCTGAGGTCCATTATGTTGTACAAGGGTTTAAGTTGGGTTTCATTATCCTGGCAGGTAATGTTGCACAGGGGCGGGAACTGCCTAACCTTAAGTCTGTAAGGGGCATGGAGAATGTGGTAAGAGATAAGATCTTGAAAGAAGTAGCTGAGGGCTGAATAGCTGGCCCATTTGCTAAGCCCCCATTCCGTGAACGGGTGATGTCTCCTTTGGGGATAGTACCAAAGGCGGCCCCGGGAGAGTTTTGGCTAATCCACCACTTATCTTACCCAAGGAGGTGATCAGTAAATGATGCCATACCTAAAGAGCTGTCAACGGTGTGGTACACCTCATTTGACCAGGCCATAGATAGGGTAAGGGCATATGGAAAGGGAGCCCAGCTAGCGAAGTGAGATGTGAAGTCAGCTTTTAGGCTCCTGCCGGTTCACCCTGGCAGCTTTCACCTCCTGGGAATGAAGTTTGAGGATTTGTACTACTTAAATCAGGCAATGCCCATGGGCTGCTCGATTTCTTGCTCTGCATTTGAACGGTTCAGTTCACTGGTGGAGTGGGTATTCAAACAGAGATTTAGATCTGGGGACGTTTCAAAATACCTGGACGATTTCCTAATAATCGCTTCCCCGGCTTCTGGCGAATGTGAGGCGTTGTTGAAGGATTTCCAGGGCCTAGCGCACCATCTGGGTCTCCCCTTGGCCCCTGAAAAAATGAAAGGACCTACTACAAGACTCACATATTTAGGGATTGAAATAGACATGGTTCGCATGCTCTCTTGTCTGCCCAAGGATAAATTGGAAGCACTACGGGAGAAGTTGCAAACGTGCATGGTAGCCAAAAAGGTCATGATCCGCAGTCCTCAATCACTTCTGGGGAGCTTAAACTTTGCATGCAGGGTGGTGGCCCCCCGGCAGGGCATTTCTATCCAGGCTCTATCTCCCGGTAGCGGGCAACCTGCCACAGTACCGTCACGTCAGAATTACAAGGGAGATCAGGGAGGATCTGGGGACCTGGTCAACGTTTCTTGCAAATTACAATGGGGTAAGCTTTTGGAGGGAAGAATTCACAGGGGGAGCCTATTTACAGGTACATTCCAATTCTGCCGGGGGCATTGGTTTTCGACTTTCTTTTAAGGGGCGGTGGTGCGCGGCTCCCTGGCCAACTGAATGGGTGGCATCTGGGTTGACGCAGGACCTGACATTCTTGGAGTTGTTTCCCATAGTTTTGGTGGTGCAGATATGGTACAGGGAATTCGCCAATACATCGGTGATCTTCTGGTGCGATAATCTAGCAGTAGTCCATGTGATCAACTCCATGTCATCAAGGTCTCAGAGGGTGATGCGATTAGTAAGAGCAATGGTTCTTAATTGCTTGGAACACAACATCCTATTTACAGCACATCATGTCCCTGGGGTGGATAACACCATAGCAGATGCCCTCTCTCAATTACAGATGGAGAGATCCCGGGAGTTAGCGCCGAATGCTGCACCCAACCCAGAGCCTCTCCCTCTCAGGGTATGGAACCTTGGAAAGTAGAAGTGCAGAGGATAGTACAGGGTTCCCTGGCCCCTCGTACTGTGACAACATATAACAGGGCTTACAAGGAGTTTCAGGAGTATAGGCAAAGAATGGGCTGGGGGTTAGGTTTTCCCATACAGGAGGACAAAATGCTGCAATTCATCCTGCACCTTCATGAGTGGAGTTTAGCGGGGAGGACTTTATCTGGGAAAGTGGCGGCCCTTGCTTTTGTTAGTCGTTTGAACGGGTACCCCGCACCGGACAAAGTTTTTTTGCTAGACGAATGTTTGAGTGTTGGGAGCGGGAAAAGGACCAACAGGCGGATAGGAGGACCACCTTCTCCATCACAGTATTGGAAGCCCTGTGTGATGGACTGCTGGGAGTTTGTTCAGATCGATATGAGGTTTTGCTGTTTTCTACACTTTTCAAGGTTATGTTTTTGGGGGCATTTAGGGTAAGTGAGGAGGTTGCGGAAGGATGATATGATAGGACAGGGAGGGCCATGTCATGGCACAACGTTCAATTTCCCCCAGGGTTACTCAGGATGAGGGTGAGGCGCTCCAAAACCGATCAGAGTCTGAGGGCAAGGGCAGTGGGTCACTTTGAGCCAGATTGGGATGCACGACATATGCCCAGTCCAAACCATTGGGAGATACCTTGAATTTTGACCACGTGTCCTGAGAAACATGTTTATTCATGAGAATGGGGCACCGCTTACCCGGTATCAGTTCACTGGGCTGCTGCGGAGGACAGTGAAGGAGATAGGATTGCCAACAGAGAGGTATGGATCCCATTCTTTTAGAATTGGGGCAGCAACAATTGCTGCTGCAGCAGGATTGTCAGGAAGAGACATCAGGGCTATAGGCAGATGGCATTCAAGGGCCTACCTGGGATACATTCGGCCCCACGAGGAGAACTAACACCTGTCTCTTTGCATTCCTTCAGGACATAGGTATCATACGGGAAACAAGATGGTGTGTGGCTGGTCAGCCACAGCATAGTACGCCGGGCGGGAGATGCAGCTATACAATCACAATGGGGGACCCATCTGGGTCTGGCATCCAAAGCAAGAATCAGGTGGATGGGGCAGGGAGGGATGAAGTGGGAGCACTTGATCCCTCAGTTGTCACACATGCAATACCAGCCACACCCTGACATCATAATTGTACATCTGGGGGGAAAACTATTTACGGGTAGGAACTAGTGTAAGTTTAATAGTAAAAATTAAGTCACAGATGCCTTTAATTAAGAGGTTTTTTCCAGGGGTGAGGCTAATGTGGACCCACTTAATGCCGCGCCTCACCTGGGGTGGAGGTGCACACCCTAAGGTCGTCGATAAGGCTAGGCACACTGTTAATAGGGAGATTAACAAGTGGTGGTTAGGTTTAGGGGGTAGTTGTGTGAAACATGGACAAATTACTTATACCCGGCCGGAATTGTTTTTGGCGGATGGTGTTCATCTGTCCACAGAGGGGAACAGATTGTATTTAGCGAGGTTAGGAGGGATTTTAGACAGTATGGTTTGAGCAAGAGTTGGTGGGGTAAGGGACAAGTTGGAGAACTTGTTGTCCCTTTTTGGTGGTGGTGGTCCAGTATGGTTAATAGGTTGTTTTGTTAGGTAGTTGTAGGTTAGATAAAAGAGCCATCTCCATATGAGATGGGGGGGGAGGGGGCGTGATACCTGGTGATAAGCAGGGCATGGTTAGCAACGGGATCGTTTACCCAGGAGGGGTGTCAAGCAGGGGTAAGGGCAAGCATGGCCCTCGATCTTAATGACACCATTCTCCTGACTTGTACCCCTGAGGGCATTCCCCCCCTTCGGCCTTGGTCAGGGAGCTGTTCGAAGGGGAAAGTTTTAATGGCATTTGGAGGGCATATCCAAACCAGATACCTGTTTAATGATCTGATTGGTTCTTACAAAATACTGGACCCATGATTGCCCAGAGACAATCTCACCAACGTTCTTGCTCTGATTTGCATTAGAGTACGGTCTTTTGAAATCCAATTCATGTCTCCGTATCTCATTTCTGGGCGTGGGGTACGTCAGCAACCACTGAAAGGACATCTTTCTTCTCAGAGGTACAATTCAGGACGGTATCTTAATGGTTACAAATGCCTTGGGTAGGTTCATAAGTGATAGGGTGCAAGCCCTCCCTGCATCTTCTTCCCAAATGCCAAGTACCTCCAGTGCTTTTTACTCTATTCTATATCAAACGCTTCTGCAATGCAGGCAGCTACTTCAGTAGCAATGGGTGTTCAGAATGCCAACAACGTTCATGCCCCAAGAAATCATAATTTTTCAATAGAAGCTAAAGCAGATACCGTTTGTTATCGGGCATTCAAATTATCCCACATCCTCTGTTCAGAAGTTCCTTTTATGTCCCCCACCTTGTGAATCCATCAACATCTACTGCTGTGCTTGCTCCCCAATTAAATAACTCTATTCATGCAGAAAATGATCCTTTGCCTAGTAAAGTTGTTCTTTCAGTTACCAGTGTAAAAAATCTAAATGTCCATCTGTTCCCCAAAAAGTGTATTCCCCAAAATAATATGATTTGCTTAGCTTTTGGAGATCCTGTGAAATAAAGATTTATTTATTTTTTAAACCATTGTGATTCTTTGAAATGTATGGGTTCAAATATTTAAGGAGACTGGGCATTTCATTATTCTAATCACCTTTGTTAACAAAATACTCCAATTAAAGCAAGTACCGCACTCTTCCCCTCGTCTAGTAAGGAATGAAATCAAGGTTTCCAACACAAGAGTTATAATGGGGTGGGAGAAAGAGCGAGAGAGGGTGAGGGCACCAATTTCTCTTCTCTGGTGTTGGGCCGCCAAAACTGTCCCATGTACTTATTTTTTGTCCCATGTACTTATTATTTGTCATGGACTGCTTCCTGTAACCCCTGGTATTTACAAATTCAGGGAAGCCACCTAAATGAACAGCATAGCAATTGCTTCTCTCGCTAATGGTGATGTGCAATGGCGCTATGTACATAGCCACGCCTACAAACACTAACATGTTTCAGTGAAGGGGACAGCAGGAACAGGAGGGATGAATTGGAGTACATTGGGCAGAACAGGTAATTCCTCTTATCATGAGCTTTTCTACAGCTAATCCAATTGTTTTACTTGCTCTGAGAGGAGACTCTATAATTGATGCCAGTTAAATCTAAATTTAAAAAGTTTTGTGCTAAACCTTCGAACACAGTTCTGATGCATGGAGTATCTGTTGAGGCATACATATGCTGTCACTAATAATACTGTTTCATGCAATGCACTGGTAATAGCATAATGGGTCCATTTAATGCATATCAGTTAAGAACTAATAATGTACTATATACACCTGTTATGTTTTCTGGAATACTTTTTTTTATCAACATTGCATCTTAATCACATTGTTTTATCTGTTCTAAGTGGAGATCCACTTATAAATGCTGCCAGAGTTGTTGCTTGGGCTGGTGTGGGGCTGGGAGCCTGGAGGTTCTCTCCTTTTCTCCCCCTCCTGCTATTTGCCACTGACGACCATCTGACGGCCAGTAAGGGTAGGGATTCCCGAGCCCCCTGCTTGCAACATCTCCCCCCCTCGTTTGAAAGGGAGACGAGGTGGGGACTCCCTCCCGGCCTGGGAGAGGAAACCAGAGCAGCCGCTTGAGCTGGTGTGGGGCTGGGAGCCTGGAGGCTCGCCCCTTTGCCCCCCGTCCTGCTATTTGCCACTGCCACTGCCAACCTTCTGACAGCCAGTGAGAGTAGGGATCTCCAAGCCCCCTGCTTTCAACATCTCTCCCCTCCAGGTTTGAGAGGGAGAGTGGGTGAGGACTCCCTTCTGGCCTGGGGGAGGAGCCGGAAAGAGACCTTAGGTGGGATGCCTCTTGGCAGTGCTGCAGGCCATGCGCTACAGGCTGAGCCCAAAGGGCCCGTGGGTGTGACCCTTTGCAGGGGTTGGGTGGGATTTTATTTAATTGTGGGCTTATATAGTGGCAGTTTTATGTTCTGTGTTGGGAAGGATTGGTTATTGGGGGTGGGTCGGTTGGTGATGTTAGTTTTAGGATAGTTTAGGTTTGTTTTATTTTTAGGATGGTTGGAGGGGGAGGGCTGTTCCTACCGGTGAGAGTGGTGGGATGGGAGGGGGGTGGCAGGTATCCTTGGCTGGTCAGAGCAGCTGGGTCCCCCCCCCTTGGTATCTGGGTGGGTAGTCTTTCCCCGGTGAGAGGGGGGGATGAGGACTGGGGTGCGGGTTGCCCCATGAGGGTGAGTGGGGATAGGTTTGGGAATAGGGTGCGTTGATTAGGCCCCCCAGTGAGGGGGGTGGGTGGGTTGTTGTCTGGGGATGGGGGTGGTGAGTGGGTGTGTGGGTTCCTCCCACCCCGCCAGCCTGGTGGAGGTGTTGCTGAGGGGTGGGACCTGGGCTGGGGGTGATCCACTGGGGGACAGGGCTGGACTTAGGAATTTTGCACCCCTAGACCCTTCTTAGACTGCTGCCTAAAAGCCAAGCCACACCCCCAAGCCAAGTCCCGCCCCCACGCTGCATGTTCATGGGTGGGATGATGCAGCACGTGCACCCACGGTGAGTAGGAGTGTGTGTATGCACCCACCTAACATGCACCCCACTAACGCCCCATTTGTCCCCATGCACGGAGCAAGAGGGGAAAACTGTGGTTGCTCTGTGGGTGCGGATGAGTGGGGATGCGTGTGTGGCTATGTGCACACCCCACGCATGCACCGGTGCACCCACGAACCCCTCACCCGGCAGAGCTGTGCAAAAAGGACCTGTGAAGAGCCACTCGAAGAAGAATAGAAGGTTGCTGCATTGTAAACAAGGTTCTTCGAGATGGTGCCTAACATTCTCACAACACCCACCCTTTCAGCCCTACATGGAATTTTTTTCTTATATTCCTAGAAAGGGTTGGAAGGAACTGTCATTCTGAGGGGGAGAGTGCTTTTTTTATTAGAGGAGCTCGAGACCATCATGTGGTCTATTATTTGAATATGGTGAGCATGCCATGCACAGCCCAGTTGTGAGAATGTTAGGAGCTATCTCGAAGAACCTTCTTTACAAGGCAACAACCTTCTGATCACTCACATGGGAGGAGTTGTTTGTAAACAAACAGCTTTATCTCCCAGTCCTGATCCATGTCCGGTGCTGCTGTTTCAGCACTACTAGCAGGCAGATGGCAGAAGCAGGTGAGGGATGGAGCCCCAGGCAGCAGGCTTTGGCTGTGGGTAGCTGCCTCCAGCCGTGCACGGAAAAAAAAACCAAAATGGAACAGGGCAGTGCTGGCACCAGGATTGTCACCCCCAGAAAATGCCGTCCAAGGCCCGGGCCTAGGAGGCCTGCCCCTAAGTCCGGGCCTGCTGGGGGAGGAAGAACAGTGGAGACGGGTTATCTTGGGCCAGGGGAATTATGGTCTGGGGAGGAGGAGGTGTCATGGGGAGCAAAGGGACCAGTGGTTAGTGCCTGTCAACCTTTCAGCCCTCCCCAGTTCAGGCAACCGGGAGTTCATGGTCTCAGCTGACCCTGGCCTGTCACTGGTACTGGTGCTTAATACACTGGTGCTTAATGCAAGGTCGGTAGCCAATAAATCATCCACTATTCATGATTCCATCTTGGAGTGGGTGGCCAACCTCATGTGTCTGACAGAGACTTGGCTGCATGAGTTGTTGGGGCCGATCTTGGCAGACCTCTTTCCGGCTGGGTACTCTGTTCAGCACCAGCCCAGGCTGGAGGGTCGGGGGGGGGGGGGGGGATAGCCATTATTTTTAGGGAAGACTTGACCGCTCGGAGGTTCTCGGTGCAGACCGAGTCCATCTTGTGTTCAATTTGACCAGAAATGAACGGGGAGGGGGGGGTTCCGTCCTGGGCCAGGTTGGGGATTCTGTTAGTGTACTGTGTGAGGTGCACAGTACACTAACAGAATCCCCAACCTGCTGTGCAGTGGGGTACTGCACAGCAGCATCCCTGACTTCTCTAGCTGCTCTGATCTCGGATTTGGTCTTGCGCTCTACTAGGCTTATTGTCTTGGGGGACTTCAATATCCATGCCAAGACCTGATTGTTTGGGGCAGAGCAGGAATTCATGGCAACCATGAGTCTATCCCAGGTTGTGGTTGGCCCGACACATGAGGGGGGCATACTCTGGACTTGATGTTTTGCACTGACCTTGAGGCAGGAGGGTCCGTTGATCAGGGGTTTTGTTTGTACACTCTTGCTGTGATCGGACCACTACCTCCTGTGAGCTTGCATTCTGGTACGCCTACCTGACTGTGGGGGTGAGGGACCGATTAGGATGGTCCGCCCCTGGTGACTTATGGAACCTGATGGGTTCCAGAATGCTCTGGGAGATATACCTGTTGACCTTGATGGCTGCTTCATCTATGACCTTGCGGCTTTCTGGAATGGTTGACTGATGGAGGCCATTGATTGGGTGGCTCCCAGGTGTCTGCTTCCAGTGTTTCGCCACCACAGGTCTCAGTGGTTTATGGAAAACATGGGGCAGTTGAAGTGTGAGGGGAGACAGTTGGAGTGATGGTGGTGCCATACTCATGCCCAAGATGATTGATTGTGGCACAGAGCATTTTTGAGGACCTATGCTGTGACTGTCCGGATGGCAAAGAAGCGGTTCTTTGCTGCCCTCATAGCATCTGCTCAGTTGGGTCCTGTTCTGGGTGGTGAGGGGTCTGGTTAGTTCAGTCTGTCTTCACCTGGAACTGGATTTGACCAAGGCCTGCTGCGACATGTTTTTAGCATATTTTGCGGATAAAATTGCTCTCATTGAGCAATTGACTTCAACTCTACCACTGGAGGCAGTGGTGGAGCCAGGGGTTAGGAATGCCCTGTCAGAGTTTGTGGGATGACTTTCAATTAGTGGCACCTGCCGAAGCAGTGGCTGTGCTGGGGTCTGTTCAGGTCATGACTTGTGAACTGGATCCTTGCCTGTCCTAGTTGGTGAATGCCAACAGGAAGACATTGGGGCCGGTGTTGGCGAGGGTTATCAATGCCTTCCTTCAGGAGGGGAGGGTGCCAGACTGCTTTAATGGGCTGTGGTTTGGCCTCTCCTCAAAAAACCATTGCTTGATGCTGGTGCCCCGGCTAATTACCGACCGGTCTCTAACTTTCCCTTTTAGTGGCATCTTGGCTGCACCGGTTTCCTTGATCCCACAGAGTCTGGTTTTCATCCAGGTTTTGGCACAGAGACTGTGCTTTTGGTCTTGGTCAATAATCGCCTCATGGAGTTGGACAAGGGTTGTAAAACCCTGTTGGTCCTATTGGATTTATCTGCGGCTTTTGATTCCGTGAATCATGAGATGCTGGCAACACCTGCAGGACCTGTCTGAGGTGGACAGTACTGTCTTGCAGTGGTTCCATTCATACCTGGTGGATAGATCTCAGCAGGTGGTATTAGAGAACTGTACATCATCCCCTGGGGGCCTCCTGTGTGGGGTCCCACAGGGTTCCACTCTGTCCTCTCTTTTATTCAACGTGTATATGCAGCTGCTGGGGGAGGTTGTGCGCAGCTGGGGGTTTTGTTGTCATCAATACGCTGATGACACCCAGCTGTATTTTTCATTTTCAGCTGACTCAGGCCCTGCGGTCTCATTGCTATCCCGGTGCCTGGCTGCTGTGGGGGACTGGATGAGGTCAAACCAATTGAAACACAATCCCAATAAGACAGAGGTGATGTTAGTGGGTGGGAGTGAAAGTCTGGGGGAGGAAGACACTCCCTGTATTGGGAGGGGTCCATCCTCCATTGGTCTCTCATGTGTGGAGCCTGGGGGTGCTCCTGGATGTGCAGCTGCACCTGAATCTGCAGGTGTCAGCTGTGGCCAGGGGCGCCTTTCACCAATTACATCTGATAAAGAGGCTCTTGCCATACATCTTGGAGTCCGATCTTGCCACTGTCATCCATGCATTCGTCACCTCGAGGCTAGACTACTGTAACACATTCTACGTGGAGTTGCCCATGGTGATGGTCCAGAAGCTGCAGCTGGTGCAAAATGCGGCAGCCCACCTGCTTATGGGGACAGGTCGCAGGGAGCATATTAAACCTGTGCTCCAGGCATTGCACTGGCTGCCTATTGTCTTCTGGGATGGATTCAAGGTGCTGGTTTTGACCTATAAAGCCCTACACAGCCTGGGCTCCGCTTATCTGAAGGACCGCCTCTTTCCCTGGGCAGCCCTTGTGGTCATTGTCATGGGATTGGGGGCTTCCTACCCCACTCTAGACTGTCATGACTCAGTTTCCCTGGTTTGCAGCGCTCACTGGATCAGCTCTCTCTGTAGAACTGATTGAGTCTGCAATGGGTGAACCTTCTTGTCACCTTTTCAGTCACAGAGTTTCCCTGCACAGATTCTTTCTCTTTACGTTCATCTGTGTTTGTAAACACAGAACTAACCCCAAACTATGTCCCGCCAAAGTTAGGATTAGCAATTCCACTGTACCATACTAAGTTCAGTTAAAAGAAGTTTAATGAATAAATCATGAATAAGCATGCAATTAATACAAGATTATACTTGAGAGAGCAGGAATCAAAATAACATAACCAATAACGCATTCCTATCTGTACTTGGATTCTCCTAACTTAGGCTTACCCTAATCAAGGGTATTTCAGGCTATTAGGTTATTTCAGTTCATGCCACAGCCAGTGGTGGAAAGGTTGGCTGGGTATAAGTCTTAGAGTTTCCAAAAGTCCTTATTTCATGGTTCCTTTGGTGCAGCCCTTCTCTGGCTGGTAAGATATGACGATGCAGATGAAGCTGAAGAAGCTCAAGCTCAACCAGCTCTCTTAAGTACCTTTCCAGGGTCCTTTGTTTGATTTTCCCACCAGGTGACTGTGTGCTTTCAGTCACATCCACAGGAAGAAATCCATTTGCAACTCAATGGGCTATTGCTAGTGTCTGTTAGGCTTTTTCTGATTACACCCTCACTCAAGGTCATGACTTAGCATTTCTCCATTGCGTGAAGTGAGTTTCCAGTTCTCAGCTTTCACATTACCTACATGTTTAACCTTTACCTTGACATATTTGTTAGACCTGTAGTCTACATGTAGCCCAGTATCACCTCATCACAGTCGTCCATGAGCGCCCTCCTAGAAGTGCTGCACTATCGACGGGTCCGGATGGAGAGGCGAGCGTTCTCGGTGGGCACTCTGTCGCTGTGGAATGCTCTCCCAGCGGAGATCCATATCAGCCCGAATCTCCTTGCCTTTTGCCAGCAATGTAAAACCTGACTTTTCCGTCAGGCATTTGGCAGGGTGAGAGGGTGAGATGGGTTAGTTGGTTTTGGGGTGGTGTATTGTATTTTCACAGAACTGATTTATGACTGATGTTTTATATTGATGTTTTACTGTTTTAATGTTCTATAGTTTGTCATTTATATTTATTGTGAGCCGCCTTGAGTTGCCGTTAGGCGATAGGGGTGGGGTAAAAATGCAAATAATAAATAAATAAATAAATAAATTAATTAAATTTATAACCAATAGGAAAGGAATTTGCAAAAGCATAAATTATTCAAAACCTGAAAATGTGCTTCAGCATGAATTCTCTTGGAGAAGCATACATTAACAGTCACTTTTTATATTGTTTTATGCAAGTCACTGTTCATCATTTAAAGAAAACAAATTACTGCAGACAGCTTCTGCTTGCTCATTAAAAACATTTTTAAAAGCCTCTTTTTACTCTGCTCTACCTGAATATCATCTTACTAATGCCTATTGAAAACCAATAGGTTGGGCATTACCAAAAGCATGCTGAAACATAGGCCCTTTTCACACAGACACTCTAACATTGATAAAATGGGTGTTACATTTTATTATACATGTTGCAGGGCTGCAGGTGTGCTCTATGGGTGCCCTGCAACATGTATAATAAAATGCAACACCCATTTTATCAGCATTAGCGTGTCTGTGTGAAAAGAGCCATAAAATCCCAAAGGTACTGCTGCTTCAATCATCAAATGAGGCATAGTTAGGCAGCAAATGATTTTTAGGGGGTAATTATTTACAAAGGAGCTTCTTTTACAAAGGAGCTTCATGAAACAAGCTTATAAAATTTCAAAGGTCAAAACAAAAGTGTTAACATGGTACTGCTTAACGCAAGTTACTGTCAATAACACATTGGTGCCATTACACCCACGATGAAAGTGATTTAAATGATTACTTTTCCATTACCTCAAATTTGCTGAATGCTGCTTCATAGGTAAGCATACTTGAAACTTAAGTTCTAAGATATGCAAAGTGAGAATAATTTGGTGACAACTTATGCAATTCTGTTTTTAAAATTATTTTAATACAAAGTAAATGGAAAAAACAAACAAGAAAAGAGGGGGGGACCCCAAACCAACACTTTGCCTGTCCCTGACGTTCCAGTGGCTAGAATTTGGACAAATGTGGGAGAAGACATTAGTAAAATATTGGGTGATTAAAAGTACATTACAATAGAAGGACATTTACTGTACAAAGAGAGATAAAAAGTTATCAAATTTAAAAGTACTGAAATTGCAGTGCAGTTGTCAAAGAGAAAAGAAATTAATAAAACAACGCTTTATTGAACAGTATCCTATGATGACCTCCTTGAAAAGCAAGAGCAGTTCTAGGAAGCTCTTCTCCAAATACAGTATCTGCACCTCTCTGCAGTAGAGGAGATGTACAACAACAGTGGGAGTTTCCAGACAAGACACTCACCACCCACCCACCACCCACCCACCCACTATACATGGGTATTTTCAGACGTTACGAGATCATGCTCAACCACGGACAATCCCCTGTGGTGGCGGATGGTCCCATAACATCTGGTTGCTTGTCACCAGAAGTTCACCATGGTGAACCACCGGTGGTGAGCAAAATAACCACGCTTTTGATGATGGTCCGGGCACCATCTCCGAAGGCATGGTTAATTCAACCACAGCCCGGAATCGGCGGACGGTAACGTCTGTTACTGCCGCCGATTCGGGGCCGTGGCCCAGACCCTGGAATGGAATCGGGCACAGTGGCTATTTGCCCCGCCGCCCCAGCGTCTCCCCAGAGGGCGGGCGGCCGGGGGCGTGGAGGGGGCAGGGCTGTGCGGCCGCATGTTGCGCCGTGCAGCCTCGCCCCCTCCCCAGATTCCCCGCCGGAATCAGCTGGCTCGTCTGTTGACGGGCTGTTCTGATTCCGGCCAGGAATCAGAAAGGTGATTCCATGACGGGGCAATTGGCGCCCCGTCACATCTGAAATGTTGCAGGACTGCAGTGTTACCCTATGGGTGTCCTGTAACATGTATGGTGGGTGGGTGGGCAGTGGATGAGGAGTGTCTTGTCTAAAAACACCCAGTGTGTGCCTACTTTCTTAACAACAAATAGCAAAAGAAATATGAACAATCACTATTCCTTGTTCCCTTGCTTGCATGACTTTACTTACTGGAAATCCATTTACATTGCAGTGTGTATGTTGATGCACAATCAGATGCAGCTGCTTATGGACCACGTGGAGATGAACCAAATCTTATCACAAACATGGCAGGAGGTGGTGTTTATTTATTTTATTTTATTTATTTATTTTATAAATTTGTACGCCGCCCCTCCTGCAAGCAGCCCGGGGCGGCTTCCAACAATAAAATAACATCCATAAAAACAATTTAAAACCATAAATAACCATACAGTTATTAAAACAGGGCTCAGGACCTTCATTTAAACAACAATAAATAAACAATAAATAAATAAGGTGGGGAAGCTAAAAAAGAAAACCTTACCCCACCCTCCCCCAAAGGCCTGGGCGAACAGCCAGGTTTTACAACTTCGCCAGAATGTCAACAGGCTGGGGACCAGGCGAGCTTCCTCCGGACAGGAGTTCCAAAGGCGCGGCCCGGCCACCGAGAATGCCCTCTCCATTGTGACTCCCCGCTTAACATGGGAAACATCCAGGAAGGCACCCCCGGCAGACCGAAGGAGCTGTTCTGGGTCGCAGAGGGTGAGGCAGTCCCTGAGGTATGAGGAACACAGACCGTGAAGGGCTTTATAGATCAATACCAAAACCTTGAACCTGGCTTGACACGCTATCGGCAACCAGTGCAGAGCTCGGAGCACAGGTGTAATACGCTCCTGACGGCCTGTCCCTGTCAGGAGATGAGCCGCCACATTCTTCACTAGCTGCAGTCTCTGAATCAGGAACAAGGGATGCCCCACGTAGAGCGTGTTACAGTAGTCTAGCCTCGAGGTGACGAAAGCATGGATGAGGGAGGCCAGATCCGGGCCGGAGACGAATGGATGCAGCCTACGCACCAGATACAACCGGCGGAAGGCAGCCTTAGTGACTGCCTCCACCTGCCGCTCCAGGCGGAGGTCTGCGTCCAGTATCATCCCCCAGAGTCCGGACCTGCTGAGCTATAGGAGGGCAAACCCCCCCAACCAGGGGGGCCACTACCTCCCTCGCTCTCCCCACCAACATCACCTCCATCTTATCGGGGTTGAGCTTCAGTCTGCTCTGCTGCATCCATTCCGCCACGGCTATTGAGACGGCTGCGTGACCTGGGGGGTCTGGACGGGACTGTTCTTGAATGGTTCCGTTCATTCCTCTCGGGGCGAAGCCAGCGGGTGGTGTTGGAGGATGAGACATCGTGTCCCCGTGCCTTACATTGGGATAGCAAAGAGAAAGCAGTGTCTGGATCAGTTGAAAAAGAGAGGTACAGCTGAGTATTATCAGCATACTGGTGACACCGCACCCCGAACCCTCTCACGGCCTCCCCAAGGACTGCATATATACATTAAATAATAACGGAGACAGAATAGAACCCTGCGGAACACCGCATGATAAGGCACAGGGGCACGATGTCTCATCCTCCAACACCACCCGCTGGCTTCGCCCCGAGAGGAATGAACGGAACCATTCAAGAACAGTCCTGTCCAGACCCCCCAGGTCACGCAGCCGTCTCAATAGCAGCCCATGGTCCATGGTATCAAAGACGGCCGAGAGATCTAGCAGGATGAGAAATGTTGAACATCCTGCATCCATCTCCCGGCGGAGGTTGTCTACCAAGGCCACCAACGCTGTCTCAGTGCCATAGCCGGGGTGGAACCCCGATTGAAAAGTATCTAGGAAACCGATGCTATCCAGATGCAACTGGAGCTGGAGTGCCACTGCCCGCTCAATAACCTTCCCTAAAAAGGGAAGGTTAGAGACAGGTCGGTAACTGGTGAGCGCATCCACATCCAAAGATGGTTTCTTCAGCAGGGGGCGCACCACAGCCTCCTTGAGGCAAGGCGACAGTCTCCCCTGCTGCAAGGACGTGTTCACTACCCTCGTCAGCACCGTCCCCAACGTCTCCCTGGAGGCTTTCACCAACCAGGACGGGCATAGATCAAGTTCGCAACAGGTGGCCCTCACAGACCCCAAGACATCCGCCGCATCAGCCGGCGTCACTTCCTGAAACTCCCCCCACAAAGCTGGACCAGACAGGACTTCCATCACCTCACGCTCTTCCCCTACTGCCCCTAATCCAATGTCAAAGTCGGTCTGAATCCGAGCAATCTTGTCTGCAAAGTAGTTGACAAACTCCTCACAGCGGGTCTGGGACAAGTCCCCATCCAGGTGGAGGGAGACCGGACTGACCAGCCCCCACACCACCCGGAACAGCTCCGCCGGGCGTGACTTCGCAGATGCTATGAGGAGACTGTTCAGGAGGCACGTATCTCTGCAAACCTTGCCTGAAGCTGATGAAACTGCACATGGTCAGGGCCAGAACCAGGGCCAGGGAAGGGGATTTGGTGGTGTTGTACAATTTTAAATAAGAAATAGTATAAAAAACAAAATTATTATTAATTATTTTTATTATTGGCATATGGTTACTCTAATTAAAAGGTTTTTTTGTAATATAGTTATTCTGATTGCTTTTGAAGTACACATTAACATTTCTCATTTGTAATTACTGCAAAGGAGCAGCAGGAGCTTATGGTTTCATTTTATTTTTGATAAAAATATATTTATCAAAATAACCAGTCACTAGTTTGCATGAGTAGTCTGTTCTAAAAAATTAAATTTGAGGCTCAGGAGCAAATTTTCAAGTAAAATTCAAGTAGTCCTGATCAGGATATGCAAATATTAATTTCACTTTGCTTCAATTGTGGTTTTACTTACGGAGCCAAAGCAGACATCTTTACTTATCCACATTTTTATCCCAGGAAAGCTTAGCATATGGCGGGCGGGCAGGGGGTGCATGCTGCCCAGCTTGGGGGAGGGGGGACTTGTGATGGGAGGGCTCGGAGGGGTTGGGAGGATCCGCCACACCCAACCATAGATCCCTTGCTGCTGAGTGGGGGGCAGGATAGAAGGGCTATTGCTAAAACTGACCCCTACCTTGTGGTGTTGTCAGTTCACTCTCCATCCTCCTGACCGTGTGCGGCCGCTGCTGCGTCTGGCTAGGCTTGCCTCCTCTGCCCTCCTCAAGTCTCAGCACCCTCTTGCCGCTTCCCCGCCAGTCCTCACCTGGGCCCCCAGCCCTGGCTTGACTCAGGCCTTAGGCAGGCTCCTTTGTGAGGGCAAGCTGAGAGCTCCACGTCCCTCCCAACACCCCTCTCTTCTCTGACTCCCTCTCTGGTGCAGCCAGCCACTAAGCCGCTGCTGGTGGCACATACCAGACAGCAGGAGAGAGAGAGGAGTCGGGCTCAGCAGCCATCCCAGGCAGCAGCAAGTGGGAAGAGGGACAGGAGACGTGCCGCGTGCGTGCCTGCCACGTTGTTTTAGGCAGAAAGCAGTTTCCTGCCACTATGCAATGCCATGCCAACACACTGAGTGCGCCTGCACCCAATCCCAGCACTCCTGGCCTGAGAATCCCCACCGGACCTCAACCCCAGTGGTGGCCAGGGGAAGACTTAACTTTAAAGTTCTTCTGGACAGCTCTGGGCCCCTGGCAGGCCCCCCAGGGCCCTGGGCACAACTGAGACCACCCTTAACCTGCCTGCGACTTGATAGCTACGCCACTGATCTATGGTATGACCACACCTGGAGTATTGTGTGCAGTTCTAGTCACCCCATGTCAAAAAAGTCATAGTAGAAACTAGAAAGGTACAGAGAAGGGCAACAAAAATGATCAAAGGTATGGAATGTCTCGCGTATGAAGAGAGACTGGATAGGTTGGGGCTCTTCGCTTGGAGAAGAGACGACTGAAAGGGGATATGATAGAAGTCTGTAAAATCACAAGTGGTGTGGAACAAGTAAATAGGGAGCGGTTATTTACCCTCTATAACAGCACTAGAATGAGGGGACATTCCATGAAATTAACTGGCAGCAGATTTAAAACAAATAAGAGAAAGTATTTTTTCACTCAGCACACACTTAACTTGTGGAATTTACTCCAGAGGAAGTAAGTGGTCAAGGCTGGTAGACAGTGTAGGTGTAGCTAATTTTTAAAAGGGATTGGATAAGTTCTTGGTAGATAGGTCCGTAGGCTTTGAGGGTGTAATTTCTTACTGCTGTGGGCTGGAACAACAGAGAATGGATTGGCTATTGTGACCTGTTGGGAACTTCTCCCAAGAGACAGAGTTTGGCCGCTGTACAGGATGCTGGGCTCGATGGAACATTGATCTTACCCAGTATGGCACTACTTATGTTCTTATACATGGAGTGAGGCAGCTTTTAAGTTCCACCGTCCAGCTATCCGAAGTTTCATCCTGACCAACTTGGCTAATAGCCGCAGAAGGACTTATCCTCCATAGACTTATCTAATCTTTCTTTGAACCTAGTTATGTTATTAGCCTTCACAACATCCCATAGCAATGGCTTCCACAGATTAAATGTGAATTGTGTAAAAAAGTACTTCTTTTTGTTTCATTTCATTAGGCATCTCCCTAGTTCTAGCAGAGGGTAAATATAAATAACAGTTCCCTATTTACTTTCACTGCACTGTTCATTATTATAGACCTTTGCCTTATCCCTCCTGCTGCCAGAACTCGGCAGTGTACAGAGTGGTAAGTGGCAGGACTGAGCAGAGCCAAGGCATGTCTAATGTGGGAAGAAGCTCAGAAGCAGGAGAAAGACAAGACTCTTACCTTGAGTAGCAGAAAGAGTTGTCCACTAAGGGCACTGAGAGGAAACGTTTTTTCATGGGAAGGGGGCTTTCAGCTCCATTTAGCATTTATTCATCCTTAAATTATTTGGTGTATGAACCCACTGAAGTGTTGCATTTTCAGAACATGAGGGAAAACTGGTTTTCTGTCTACACATTTTATGAACAGCAAAGTGGCCGAATGAATGTTTGATGATAACTTTGGTTATCAACAAAAATGTTTCAAATGAGACAAACAACTCCTGTCTTTTCCATTTCGTGGCTCTAAATGTACAAAGCCAATGTGTTCTTTTATTAAACAATGATTAAGAACATCTGAGCTGCACTCTGCCCCTTTCTATTTTAATGAAAGGTTGTTAACAGCCCTGGCATTTCACTTTCTGAAATGGTCTTGTGGCCCCTCTCACATCATTGTACCTTTCACCCCAGTTCTGTTTGTTTACCAAGTGTCTTTTAAAGCCTTGAGGCAAAGCTATTAACAAAATTGCAGTCATGGATTAAAAAATCTACTAGCGTAACAATTCCTTTTGTGCATCCCGCTCAGACAGACATATTACTGCCTCTCTCTAGCAAGACCAGAATAACCTCCCAATATTATTTTATTTTTGAGCAGACAAGAGAAGTGTTATCCCTCATTGCATGCTTTGTGGCTTAGGTGTTGCAAAGGGCATTTGCCACAGAATTAAAATAATCTTGTGACATGTTTTTCATCCAGTACAGACATTGTCATGAATCAGAAGGGCTAGCTCAGGATTTTATTAGTACACTGCCTTCTTGATTTGTGTCTGAACATGCCAACTTTCCAAAAGTCACCCAGGATCTTGCTTCACTGTCCCTCAAAATAACTTATTGAATATAAGTTCATCATATACCATCCGCCTGTCAACTTCACACAGCAAGAGCACATAGAGAGGAGTGCTTGGTAACTGCCCCACAGTTATGGTTTATCTAAGTCTGTGCCTGCTCATCTTCCAGGGGCATGCTAGATCTTTTATTTGTCCAGGCTTGGGCAGGCAGGGATAGGGTTTGGGAACGTATGGGGAAAAGGATTTTAACTGGTTTTATTTATGTTTCTATAATTTTATGTGTTGTAACCTACCCTGAACCCTTGGAATAAGACAAGATAATAGATAAACAAATTTTGAAAACCCCACCACAAAGGCCTATGGTTTCCAGTCTCTGTTTGATTTAGGGTTGCCAACTCAGACTTCCATAGGCCAAAATGGGAGTCTTTGGGTGAAACCATAGAAGTGACAACCCTAGCTCAAGATTTTTCCTCCCTTAGCATCCCCTCCAGTGGTTCCTTCTCTAGTCCAGCAGCAGCAGACCCGGGCTCCGGTTTTTATAATCTGGTTATTGACTGAATGTTAAATCCTCCCCAGCTGAGCTAAATGATGTGGCCCAAAAGGCCCAGCTTGCAAAACACTTCCCACCAACACCTTGTTTCCACAAGAATTTTGGGCAATGCCCAGCTACACTTTCACAGACACCGGATGAAACAGATGTGACGGTGGCTCACTGTGGCCTGCGTTTTCATGCTTTGATCTGCAAGCCGCCACCAGATGTTGGCCCAGGATTGCACCGGGCCATGTCAGAGGCTAGCCTGGACTCTGACCCCCAGATTAGCTTCAGTTCACAGGCCAGGCTAGACTCTGCCTGATTGCGGCAAAGCAGGCCACAGTGGGTTACTCCTACCCCGTATCATTTTTATAGCGCTACTAATTGTACGTAGTGCTTTACAGTCACAGATTTTCAGAGACAGGTTCCTGCACAGTGGGCTTACAATCTAAGATGGACAAGGGTGAGGGGAAGACAGGGAAAGACAGACAGACACATATTCCCATTTTACAGATGGGGAACTGAGGTTGAGAGATTGTGACTTGCCCAAGGCCACCCGGTGAGTTCATGGCTAGGGTGGGTTTCGAACCCATGCCTGCTTGTAATTATTTAATTAAATTTATTTATTTATTTATTTTATTACACTTATATGCCACCCCCTTATGCCAATGGCATCTCGGGGCAGCTTCCAACAAAAGTAAAAACAATCTTAATATAAAAACCATAGTAAAATTATCTCCGCCGCTGAAGATCTGGGAGAGCATCCATGTCTTGCAGGCCTGACGTAAGGCCAATAGACTCGGGGCGATCCATGCTTCCTCTGGGAGGGAGTTCCATAACCGTGGCCGAGCCACTGAGAATGCCCTCTCCATTGTAGTCCCCCGCTTTATGCGGGGGACCTCCAAAAAGGTGCCCCCGGTGGACCGAAAGGGCCGTCCTGAGTCACGGAAGGCGAGGCGGTCCCTGAGATATCCAGGTTCAAGACCGTGAAGGGCCTTATAGATCAAAGTCAACACCTTGAATCTGGCTCGGCCCGTTACAGGCAGCCAGTGCAGTGCACGGAGCACCGGTGTTATGTGCTCTCGTCGGCCCGTCCCTGTTAAGAGATGGGCCGCCGCATTCTGCACTAGCTGCAACCTCCGGGCCAGTGTCAAGGGAAGCCCCACGGAAAGCGCGTTGCAGTAGTCCAGCCTCGAGGTGATGAAGGCATGGACCAGAGCGGCTAGGTTGGTTCTGGAGACGTATGGGCGCAGTCTCTGCATCAGATACAACTGGCAGAAGGCCGTCCTCGCCACCACATCCACCTTTCGATATACCCGAGCCTCCCTCTCTCACAGGGAGGCTCTCCCCAACCCCCTGAGGCCACCCCCATTCTCTCACTATGTGGGAAAACCAATCCCCTCCCCCCCATCCATTCTCCCATCCAACCGGACACCCCACTGCCACCAGGGGCCGGCACGAGACATCTTAACCCACCCACCCTCCCCCTACCATTGAGCATCAGTCATAATTGCCATCAGATGGCTTCTCCCCACACCTTCCACTGCTGCCACCAGCGGTTGGTGCTTGGGGCCTCTTCCCCCCCTACCCCTCACACCCACAGTAATACAACCCACTCCCCCTCTTCCCCTCCCCCCTAAACCCCAACAAAATGACTTACAGAATAACAACCCCCCTAGGTCCCCGGATGTGGCCCTTCAGCTTGCAGTCTGCAGCTCACAGCCTGTGGCTTGCGGCCTGCGGTGCAGCTGCTGGCAGCTCTGCTTTATGCCCCCACAGCCACTTCCGGGTCGGGGGTGAGGCATGGGGAGGGTGCAGTGTGGGGGCAGAGCTGGCCTGCTGCATGTTCCTATGTCTCCCTGCCCTCCCCAGCAGCCTGGCTGTGGGAATGTGTGGTAAGCGGCCTGACCTGGTTTAGACAGTGTCTGCCACGTTCTGAACTGAGTTGTTGTTGCAGCACAGTCACTTCTGTTTCAACCCATCTTTCTGAAGTTGCATTAGTGAATCATATCACAATTCTCTTGCAGTTAACGCACACACTATCTATCAACTAACACGTGTACTTTCCACTGGAATGAATACAATTCATGCTCCAAGAGTTAGCATGCATGTGATTCCTATAATAGGACTGTACTCTTTGTGTTCTTTCTTATGCACTCATTAGCCTTCATTTGCTAAGACAGCCTTACATTCCTTTTCAAAGTGTTTTATTTTTAAATTGATCTTTTCTTCTTGTACATTCATACAAAACCTTGATGTCAGCTGTTTTTCTGATGGGATATGCTACTTCATTGATGCTAATACTACTAAAGACATGGGGGTAAATTAATCTCTGGGGTACCTTTGAAAACAGTGAAACTCCAACTGGAGAGGAGTTGTCCCATTATATTCAAGCGCTCGTTCCTGAATTTTTCTTCTATAAAGAGCTCTAGTTTTCTAAACCACAAACTCATTTTATTTCCCCCTATTGTGGATTCCATTGTGCAATGGTTTAAATTAAGTGTCTCTGTAGTGTGATAAATTGGGGACGTGTGTGACTGCTTCCCATACTAGCAAGCAGCATGAAGCTGAATAATGAGAGAGTGTAGACAAGAGTCCCTGGAGGTTTTCCATAGGCCTTTACTTAACACTCACCACCAGCTTCTCTCTTCCCACGCTGATTGCCAGACACAGGAGAATGGGGGAACGTCTGCCAACCATTCCAGCAAGGGAAATGGAGTGAAGTCGATGAGTAGAATGGGATATAACAAAGTTCAACTTTTAAAAAGTGCACAATCCCTCTGCTATAACAGGCATGCCGAACATGGAAGCTGGCAGTATGTGCTTCCTCTGGAACGTCATTGTACACATAACTCCAAGGAGAGATGCTTACTTAGAGGTTGCATAACATAAAAGGCCACTGGGCAGTTTTGCTGGCTTGGAAATTACCTGTGAAGTGACTTTTCTTGATAATTCCAAGGCATTTTTGCATCCTTCATTCACAGCAAGGGCAAGCTCTGCCAGTCAGATAGGGATTGTAACCCCGATATTTAAAAAGGGATCCAAAGACGATCCTGGAAACTACAGACCAGTAAACTTGACATCTGTGCCAGAAAAAATGGTGGAAACCATAATTGAGGATAGAATTACCGGGCATGTTGACAAGCATGGCTTAATGGGGAAGTGTCAACATGGATTTAGTAAAGGTAAGTCATGCCTCACTAACCTGTTGGAATTCTTTGAGGGTGTAAATAAGAATGTGGAAAAGGGAGACCCAGTAGATATCATATAGCGTACCTGGATTTCCAGAAAGCATTTGATAAGGTCCCTCATGAGAGACTCTTGAGAAAATTAAAAAGTCATGGGATAGGAGGTAGTGTCTTAGTATAGATCAGAAACTGGTTAAAAGATAGAAAGCAAAGGGTAGGACTAAATGGTCAGTTTTCACAATGGAGAGATGTAAAAAGTGGTGTGCCTCAGGGATCTGTATTGGGACCGGTGCTGTTTAATGTATTCATTAATGATTTCGAAAAGGGTGTTAAGAGTG
>QEPC01014088.1:3629418-3658914 GCA_003113815.1 Sphenodon punctatus | reverse complement strand
AGATCATCAACAGAGTGGGTGTCAAGGTCCAAGGGAAACTCCCCAGAGCATTCTGGAACCGATCTGGTTCCATAAGTCTCCGGGGGTGGACCGATCTAATAGGTCCTGCACCCCGTTGGGGGCTGACATGCACCAGGATTCACGTCTTAAGGAGGTAATGGTCAGACTATGACAAAGGCTCTATCCCCCTAGCTTCTACTAACTGACCCTCCGTCTCAAGGCCAGTGCAGAAAACCAAATCCAGTGTATGTCCCTCCTCGTGTGTGGGGCTACAGATGATTTGGGTCAGGCCCATGGTTGTCATGGAGGCCATGAACTCATGCCTCGCTCCTCCAAGATCGGTGTCAATGTGGATGTTAAAATCCCCCAGGACCACTAATCTAGGGGTCCGGAGGATCACATCTGACACCAGATCAGCAAGAGCATGTAGGGATGCCGCCGGGCAATTAGGCGCACGGTACACCAGCAGCACCCCTAATCTGTCCCCGGCCAAATCCAACACAAGATGGAGGCACTCAACACCTGGTGGAGCCTGCACCAGATACCTCCTAAAAGACAATGCATCCTTGAGGTTCTGTCCAGGCCAGTCACCTATTGGTCTCAATTAATGGGAATGCCTGGGGATAGACTACCGAAGCTTTGTTGGATGGAAATGATGGCCTCTGACTGCACGTTTTGTGGAAGGTGGATCTGTTCTGTCTGACTGACTAATTCGATGGGTCTGTCCCTATCATTCCTAACTCAGTGGCAGGGCACTAAGGCCAAGCAATTGTTTGCTACTCTCCTTGATGACATCTATAGGCAAAAAGATCTGGAGGCAAATAGGCTTTCAAGAGTGGCTCCATGGTATGGTCTGTATAAAATACAGCATCAGACTGAATATTATTTAAGATCTTTGACAAACATTACCCTCAGGAGAGCCCTCACACTGTTACGATTCCATCTGATGTCCTCAGCAATTTTGGAGGGCAGGTATAAAAATATCCCCCATGACCAGTGCCTTTGTGCTTGTGAGTCAGGTGATACTGAGGATCTTCTGCATTATCTTTTTTTTTTGCCTTCAGTCAAGTGATGTCAGAAATAAATATCTCAAACCATTGCTGGGGTACCGTTCAAATTGGGGCTCAGCACAGAAACTGCTGTTTATGCTGGCTAACGCTGATGATTTAGTTGTCAAAAGAGTAGCAAATTTTGCTTACGCACTAATGGTCTCAAGGCATAATAGACCCAATAAGAACTAAAGTAACAGTGACTGAAATAATTGTGATTGTAACTGCTTTCCTACAATTGCTGTTATGTTTAAAATTAATCAGATGGTCTTTGCTTGGTGGCAAGTGCTAAACCTGGAATTCATATTTAGCACCAATTTTATGATTGTTTTATGATTTATTTTTTATTCCTGTTTTATTATTTTTTATGAATTAGGATTGTGTTATAATTGTTGAGACCATATGGTTGGCAATAAAAACTATTCATTCATTTAGTCATATGCCGAAAGGTGGGCAGGTCCGTGGCAATCCGGGCCTCCTCCGGGAGGGATTTCCACGGCCAAGGTGCGGCCACCGAGAGCGCCTTCTCCATAGTGGCCCCCAAGGGGACCTCGAGTCGGACGGCCATGGGGGTCGCTCCGGAGCACGGAGGGGGAGGTGATTCTGTGTGTGGGTTGGGCCAGGGCTGTATGGGGCTTTGTGGGTTGACGCCAGCACCTTGGGTCGGGCCCGGAGAACTGTAGCAGCCAGTGTGGAGCCTGGGGTGCCGGTGTGGTGTGCTAGCAGCAGCCTGACCCCGTGGGGAGATGGGCTGCCACGTTCTGCGCTGGCTGTGGCCTCCGGGCCGTCGCCATGGGTGGCCCAGCGTGGACTGTGTTGCAGTGCTCCAATCTCGAGGTAATGAAAGTCATGATGGGGCTAATCTAGCTCCCTCCCCCTAAAGAGTTCTCACATGCCTGCTGAACAAATTGTATACTCAGCTCAGAGGTCATGCTATAAAGCAGAGGTCGGCAAATGATGGCTTGGGAGAAGTATGCAACTCTCGGACACCAGTACAGTGGCTTTTGCCCATGCAGCTTCCTCAGAAGAAAGAGAAACTGAACTGCCATTTCTGCTGTCAGCGCCTCCTGAAGACATAGAAGCAGGGGGAGTGTGCCTTATGTCGCTACTGCTGCTGCCCAAACCTGCCAGACTGCCTAGAAGCCAGAGCTTTTTTTTTTGGGGGGGGGGGCGAGGGGGGGAGATAATAACCCTGAATTTGTATACTAAAATAGAAGTCCTGTGGGTACAGCACAGGATTTGGAGGGAGGGAAGGGGAGGGAGAATTGAGGGAAGCCAATCTACACTGTCTCTGGGGTCAGAGGAAACTTGTGATCAATGCAATGTGCCCTGTAGCTACTGGTGATATGAAAATTTTGGTAAGTAGCTCATGGGCTTGGGAACTTTGCCCACTTCTGCTACAAGGCTTAGCATAGCAGATGGAGAGATCCCTCTGCCTTGAGCAGCAGATCCAGAGTATACTCCAAGCCCGCTCCCTTGCTGTGGCTTTGTATAACATAAAACAACAGCACATAAACTTCACTCTAAACCTTCCATATGTATGGATCTCTCTCTCTCTCTCTCAAGTTTTTCTATAGAAACATCTTCTAATAGAACTCTTTGCTTCCTCTACCTCAGAGGCTCACTCCTAAACCTCCTTGATCCTACGGGACTAACAGGATCTGTTGGCATGTGCCCAATCTGGTGGCAACCCACACTTCATGCTACCCAGTGCCACTTGGTTGATGATTTCATGCAGTTGTTTGATCTAGCTGCTTCACAGGCACCACAGAAGTCCCACAAATCACACTCAGCCACACAGTACAGATTGTAAATAACTGACATGTAAATTATAGGGTGGGAATTTCAGATTCAGATAAATCCGTAATTGCCCGCAAGTGTGGCAAACATGCCCATTGTGGTTCGGTTTAAAATCTTAAAAAACAAAAACCAACCAAACAAACAAAACCTGTGCATATGCAAAATGGCTGTTGGACGATTCTGCACATGCACACTCTTTTCCAAAATAGTGGTGGCAATGGGTGTTTTTACACACACATTTCTACATGTTTGCTGTTACATCCTGAACTTTCTGTAAATCACTCACCCAGATCTTAAATATCCGGATCTTTGAACTTCGGCATAGAACTTCTCCCAGAACTTTTGTGTGTAATAAGTTCTCCTGGTAAACTGCCTTACTCCAGGCAGCTGTGGACACTTAGGCAGCCTGTCACGTCTATAGCTGCGGCTATTTTAGGCTGCCTCAGAGCAGTGTTTGTGTGAAGAATGCATCCAGGAACTGCCTTAGGGCAGTGTGTGTGTGAAAAATGCATTCGGAACTTACTTGTGGACTTGTAAATCCAGAAGTTTGAAAAATGTGGAACTTTAACGTGTGTGTAAAAATGCATTGTTGCCATCATTTTAGAAAAGGGCAGTCGGTATGCTGCATGTGTGCAGATTGGCTGCCCTTTTCCAAAATGGCGGCGACACTGCCCACCAGCATTTTAGAAAAGGGCGTGCATGCACAGAATGGTTTGGTGGCTGTTTTGCGCATACACAGGTTTAAAAAAAAAAAAAAAAAAAGATTAGTTTTTATTATAGATTCACAGTAGTGGCTCCATCCATGTGGTATGGTGACTGAACAATACTTATACGTGAAGAGGAATGCATTTAATTAGTTGTCATATTTATTTATTTAAAAAAAATTTTTTTTGCCCTAACATGACAATTTACTGTCATGTTTCAGTATAATTGCAATGCTGCCTTAACTAGCTTCTCAAAATGAAGGTTTTTTGTCTAGGTAATTTTTAAATGGATTTAAATATGGATCCATAATATGAATCCATATTTAAATTTGGAAATTTACAGATACGAACTGCAATGGAACCGTATCCATAATTTTCACCAGAGGACCATCCCATGTAAATTAAAACACAACATAAAGATCACCAGTTCACAATACTCATTATGCCTGGGTTACCAATTTATGTATATTCCTCCAGAACCTCCTTCCTTCTCAGAATCCAACGGCTACTCTTCCTCTCCCCTAAGGATTCTGTGGTTGCCCCTGACAACTCTTGGGCCTCGTATGGATCTCCAGCCTGGCTCAGCAGGACGTAGCCTGAATCTTTATACAGATTTCTAGCATTTCAGCTTAGGGTGACTCAGAGGACCTATGTATTCTGTAGAGTCCTACACCAATCCTCAAGTCACTTATTCTGGAGTAGACCCACTGAAACCTTAATTTCAATACTGTTTTACTAATGTGCAGCTCTCTGAAGAGCAAAGCCATAATCCGTGTTTCGTTGTTAAAATATAACCCTTTAACCTCCCCACTACCACCACAGACATACTTTAAACCTCTCAGAGTACCAAGCCACAGAGCCTTTCATCACTTCTGCCTTCAAGATATGCCATGTTAGCCAGGGTGTAATATGACCCTGTAACAAGAGACTGTGTGGTACATACCAGGGAGCACAGTTAATATTGCTGAGAGAGTTAATTCTGAATTACCTGACTTTTAGGGGCTTGTAAATCTGAAACTGAGCATTATATCTAGCCATAACTCATTAATACAGGAGCCAAGGACATTTGTTCTATTACTAACATGAGCAGTCTTGTTATGAATCATTGTTACACTCTTATTCTCACCATTTGCAAACTTAACTTTTGTGTTTGACATCAGAAGTGAACATGAATGTCGCATTCCTTGTCTCTCCCTCTGTTCCCCCTTCCCTGTCTCTCCTCCCCCTGTCTTTAGATTGTAAGCTCTCAGGCAGGGACCGTGTCTATCTTGTTTTTTGTAAAGCGCCAGGTACATTGCTGGTGCTATATAAATGCTAATATAATAATAATAATAATAATAATAATAATAATAATAAATAACGGTTCCTCTCTGAGACACCAGACTGTATTTTCCTGACTCCAGGATGTAAACAGCATTGAAGGATGAAATATTGCTATTCCCTGAGAAACCGTGCTTGTCGACGCACCACCGGGCGACATGCCACCAGAAAGTTGGATTTTAAAATGGCCGCACTCTTTATTCAGATCAGATCTTGTGTCCAAATTGTAATGGTGGGGGCAATTCACTCAAGTGAATTGGGTCCAGCACCCATAACCAAACACATAAACATAACTCATGGATTGGCCTGATATCCCATCAGGTACCAATCCCTCTTAACTGTTCTAAACGTCTCCCCCTCCCAATACCGAGGTTGTAGGAGGGGGACCAGCCTATGTAGGCCGGAGCAAGGAGGATAGTGCCCTCAAGCCGAGGACAGTATGTGTCCCTACGGCCCTTGTGGTCACTTCTCCCAAGGGGTTGACTCCGCTGCTTGCCATACCCTGCCATTGCGGCTGGGATTCCCCCTCATCTCTTATGGAGATGCCCCAATCAAATTCTAACCTACCTAACTCAGGTGCTGGACCCCTGCCACCTAGGGGCTGCCAGGACCTCCTGGACAGGCCCGACCCCCCAACCTACATAATACTAACTAGAACTTCCCTCAGTTTCTCTTTTACAGCCACCAGGTACCATTCATTCCCCGTGGGGGACAAGTGCACGCCATCTACCCTATATAGATCCACCCTCTTATGCGTGATGGCTTGATGAGGGATCGTCACCCCACCCGCTTCTTCAGCCTGCTCCCTGTTGACTGTCCTCCTGGTCTTGTCAATCTTATGTGGTGGCATCCCTGGGCCCCAGGATATCCTCTCCACCCAGTCGTTCCACAGAATAGTCACCCTGGGGAACATGTACTTAATTGACCAAATGTCGCTTCTTATTTCTTTCAACATTTGGACCCCTTTTATTTCCACTAAATCGTTTTTGCCCAAGTGGATAATTAATATGTCCGGCTTGGCCCCTTTCTCTCTGCTCAGGGTGGGAATCAACTGGCGCCAATGCATGCCTACCCGGCCCATCCACCTGATCTGTGCATAAGCTGATAAACCCAACTGTGTCTCCCAATGCGATTTCTCTGCTGCCTTGCCGGTCCATTGAATCAGGCTATGACCCACAATCCAGACCTTGTACTTTGGATGACGCCCAGGACCCATGGAAACAGAAATCATTACTCATGTTACAGAGACAGGGGGGACCTGACGTATGCCCTGTACGCCCTGCTCCGCCACCTGCCTATAACTTGAACATCCTGCTCCCTTAGACCCGCCGATGTGGCAAAGCTGGCTGCCCCTATCCGAAGTGAGTGAGTCCCGAATAGCCCAGATGGAAGATCAAGGGCTGGAAGATCAAGGGCTGTGAGGGAAGCACGCATCACGGACGAGCAGTTGGTACCTGGTGAGGGGCTGCCATCCACATGACGGAACAGCACGCCAGGGACTGAAGGCTGCACAGACAAGTACCTTAACAAGGCCCGCATCGGACATAGCACTGCCGGCGCCATTCCTGCCCAGGCCAGGTGTACCATGACTCCTCTACCCCACTGGTCAGTCTTTGAGTGGTGCAAGCGCAAGGCCACCTCCTGTTCTCTAATGGATACATCCTCTATAACAAAGGCACGAGCAGCCCTATCCCTGGTTGAATCGGCGACCAACTTGCTCACCCTGAAGGCACCAAAAAAGGCTACTGTGAAGGCGGCTGTGAATAGCTTGACTTCCCCTTTTGATGAGCAGATGCGGGGCAGGCTCCTGCACATGCTCGCCAGCAGCTGTGGTGTAATGGGCAGCCTGCTGTCTTGTGGAGTGTCCTGTTCTCTGGCCCATGCCTTCAACATGCGCCATGCAAAAAATCTACGATCAGACGGGGGGGGGGGGAGGGTAGCCTGCTAATCGGCTCATAAAAGCCACTGCTGCAAGCTTAACGCTAATAGTGCCTACCACCGAACCCTGTTGTCTGATAGTCAGCATGAACTTAAGGACCTGAGGTTTCAGGATAGGAAAACCCGTATACCAGCCCTGGGATAAGCGATAGCCCTGAAATTAGTTGAAGGCCCTTTGGTACACAGCCCTGGTTCGCGGCACCAAGGATCCCTGTACGGTGTTATACAGGTCTATGATCCAAGGTTCCACGCCCCCTGGGATAAGTAAGGGCTCCGGGTCCTGCCTGGCTCCAGGTGCGAGTGAGTGAAACCACTCCATCTGGAAGCGAGATATGGCATCAGCCACTCCCTTGTTAACCCCGGGGACATACCGGGCCTTGAATACGATGTTATTGCACAGGCACACTAGCACAAAAGCCCTGATTAATCCCATGACCCTGGGCGAGTGCAACGATTGAGCATTGACTATATGGACCATGGCCTGGTTGTCACACCAGAAAGTCACTGTGTGGTTGGCGAACTCACCTGTCCAGAGGTGGACGGCCAATACTATCGAGAAAAGCTCCAGAAATGTCAAATCCTTAAGAACTCCCTGTTCCACCCACTCCATGGGCCAAGGGGCCCCACACCACCAATCCCTGAATATCAAACCAAAACCCATCCCCCCAGCGGCATCTGGGTGGACCTGCAGTTCAGCTTCCACCAGGAGTTCCTCCCGCCACAAACTCACTCCATTGAAGTCCACCAGGAAAGAAGACCAGATGTCTAGATTGTCTTTCAAATCCCAGGTGACTCGTATGTGGTAATGCGGCTGAGGTGAGTCAGCTAGCTTGGCATACAATCGTGACAAGAAGGCTCTGCCGGGGGCCACCACCCTACATGCAAAATTCAAACTGCCTATTAAGGATTGGCAGTCTCACCGTGACCTTACGGGCCAACATACAACTGCGATTTTTGATCATAAATCAGTCAATTTGTCGTCTGGGAACCGGGACACCCCTTTTATTGTGTCGAGCTCAATCGCCAAATACTGTAGGGTAGTGGCCAGGCCCACTGACTTCTCAGGCGCTAAAGGGATGCACAAGCTGTCTGCCAATTCCTGAAAGGACTGCATTAGCTTCCAGAACTCATCAGTCCCCGCGCCCCCTATGAAGAGGAAGTCATCCAAATATTTGGTGATGTCCCTCCATCAGTGCGCTGCCGGATCAGCCACTCTACGAGTGTACTAAAATGCTCGAAGGCTGAACAGGAGATTGAGAATCCCATTGGCATGGCCTTGTTGAAGTAGAACTGCCCCTGAAATGTAAGCCCCAGCAGGTGGAAGCTATCCGGATGCACCAGTAGCAAACGGAAAACGGACTTTATGTCACACTTCACTAGGAGGGCCCCCGGCCCGTGGCACTTCACTAGCTCCATGGCTGTGTCAAATGATGTATACTTCACTGTGGCAAGTTCCTTGGGGATGGCGTCATTAACCAACCTCCCTCTTAGGTATGATAGATGATGTATCATACGGAACTCGCCCGGGGACTTTTTGGGGACTACCCCTCGCGAGGAGACTACCAAGTCAGGAAATGGTGGGGAAGGGAAAGGGCTGGCTATTCTACCCTCAGCATGCTCCTTTCTATCTTATGCTTCACTACTGACTCTAGGCCCAAAACTGATTTTAAGTTGGGCACGGCTTTGTGCGGGTGCACCTCTCCCACTGGAATGCGAAACCCCTCCCTGAACCCATTGACTATGTATTCTACCTCCGCTCAGTTGGGGTGGGGTTCAAGGGCCGCCACCAGCAGCTCTACTCTAATTGGAGTTGGGTCCCTTTGCCAGAGCCACCTGTCCTGCCATCCCTTGCCCCCCTCTTCCCAACGATCCTGCAGGGGCTCTGCCCTTATTGGCTGACCTGGCCCTGGGGCAGGCAGTGGAATTATGCAGGCCTCCACAGTTGGGGCAGGAGTGCTTGAATCTGCATGTTGCCCGGGAACATTTTCCCATGCGATCAAACTCCCAGCATTGGTTCATCTGACTGGTCGCCGACTGCTTGCCTTCTCCATGAAAAAGATAATTTGCGGGTGTCACTCCTCATTTTGCTAACAAGTGGCCACTGTGTGACCTGGGGCCTTAGCAGCGTCCACCATTCAATCCAACCACAAATTGGGTGCATAGGTATCCCAGCGCATACCCGGGGTAGAGGCTGCCCCATGATGAAACGCCTTGTCATATCGGAGCCAGGCCCCTGCTGGACCTGACTCGTATGCCCGGCAGACTATGTCCACATATTGGAGGAGCTTGGGGGCCCTGCTTGGATACGCCTGCATCACGACTCCCTAGTAAATTGCAAAGGCCGTGGTCCAGTCGGTCCAGTTCCTGTCAGCCTTGGGGCGCTTAAAGCACTCCTTCTCCTTCTTGTCCTCAGTGTCTGCTGGGTCTACTAATGGGTCCCGGAACAGGAGGGCAAACAAATCTATAAACTCTCCCCTCCATAACTTCTCCCGTGTGGCTGGCAGGAGGTGTGCCCCAATGGGGGCCGACACTGCTGCATAGCCCACCCCATCTCAGGACGCTGCGTGTATCCCTGGGCCAGCTGGGCCCCATGGCCCCCACACACCTGCAGAGCCTGCCCCGCTTGTACAGGGGCCATCACCGCACCAGGGGCCTGCCCACCCCCTACTGGGGCAGGAGGCCAGTATGCCAGTACTCAAGCTCCATTCCACCACACTAGTTGGGTGGTTGTCTCCCCAGTCACACCGCCTCTGCCTCCTGCTGCCATCACCTGCTGCCCTGTGGCCAAGCCGGGATACTGTGGGGCCCTCACTGTCACTTGGGTTCCACTACTAGGGTTCAGTCCCCACCCTCCTAGAGGGTTCACACCCACCCTGCCAGGGAGTATACCCTGCCACTTGGGGGCGCCGCTACTGCAGGGGGTGCAACTCCTACCGTACCTGATGCTGGCCCAGCTGCTGACATCTTGGTACCTGACCCTCCACCGCCACGTTGTTCGGCCATGGAACTGATGGCTTGCTCCAGCGCTACTACCCTCTGCTGCAGCTCATTATCCTCATTGGTCCGCTGGGGCGCCTCTGATCCTGGGGGTTGGTGTCCACTGTCCCTGCTTCCAAGAGATGGAGGAAGGGGGGAGGGGGCAGGCCCCACCCAGCCCCTGAGCCCGCCTCGAAACTGTGTCCACTGCCGGAGACCAGCGGGTACCAGCCCGCCTCCGCCCCCCATCAGCTGCCACTGAGGGACCTACTGCACCTGAGGGCTGGGCCACGGGGCCCCTTGCACTGGGGGGACTGGTTGCCAAGCCCCAATGCCCTCAGGGCCAAAGGATCCCTCCAGGCCAGTTGCCAACTCGGGGGAGGCCTGGGTGCACCCAACGGCCTCGCCTTGGGACTCAACATGCACATGCCTAGGCGCTGGAGGGTGCTCAATATACCGGGCCGGAGGCTTCATTCTCTGCCCACCCCTGTGGGGGGGGTCAGGGGGGTCTCAGGACCAACTGCTGGCCCCACCTGTCCTGGGCCCCCAGCCTGTGTTGGACCGACACTCACCCCACCCATACTGTGGAGGAGAGCCTCACACCCCTCCAGTCATTCCCTCAGTGAGGGCTCCCCAGAGGGAGGGTTCAGGCCACCCACTCCCCATTCCTCAGTGGACTGAGCCCCGGCGGGTGTGTGTGTGTGAGTGTAGGCAGCCAACTCCCCTCCCGCCGGTGTCTTGGGCCTCCAACTGCCGGCCAGCCACTTCATTCTCCTATGGAGGACTCAGAGGGGCCTCCTCAATTTCTGACAATGCAGGGGTGGAATGCTGGGTCCCTCTCCACCCCCCCTGTGGCCGTCCCTTCTTCCTTCTAGCTCCCATCCCAGGCCCTCAGCACTTTCGGCAATCAGGGAGAATTTGGAGGGGGAGGGGGTGTGACCCCGCTCTGGGCTCTCTGCCTCTGCGCTCCCTGCCCCCATCCCTACCTGGTCGCTCCCTCCTCTGTTCTGATCTTTCCGGCGTTCACCGACGCTCCCTAGCCTCCGGCGCATCGGTGACTTCTCAGCCAGCTGCTGCTCTGTTCGCCGCCACCTCCCAACTGAGGAGACGAGCATCAGAATTCACTTACTGTACCACCCCCTTTTGGGTGGTGAACCAATCAGTTGCGTGATCTTTGCGCCCTTCCCGCCGTGGGTTGCCTAGCAACCCCGGCCGGGTCTGTATCTCTTCCCGCCATGCAGTCGCCTTCTGTCGTATCCCTTCTTCCCCAATGGGACACCATGCTTCTGCGGGGGCTACTAGTGGCCAGGGGAGGGGAGGGGAGTGGTGCAAAGAAAAAGCACCAATCCAGCCAGACTGTCGTGCCCCATTTGTCCCAGCTGGGGAGGGGTGCGACAAATTGGCCTTCGCAGCCAGAAGCAGCCGCGAAGGGGCAAATCTCTTCTCATATTTTATCGTGCTTTTCCCAGTGAACAAGCTCTGTTCATTGCCCTGATCAGTGCAGTCATCTAAAATACATATTTGTTTTGTTCTACAGATTGGGGAATGGAATGGGTCTGACACCATTCAAGTTGAAGTTACTGACAAAGCTGCTCCATTAACCCCTGCCCCAGCAAGCCCCAGACCATTTCAGGGAAATTGCTGACTTCGTGTGGGACCAGGAACAAGAGTAGCTCTGCAGGAGGAATTGGCAGCCCCCCTGCACAAGAGTAGCTTCAGTGCACTTTCCCACTGGAATTCACAGGATAAGGAGGAAAAGCGTGTTATGAATGCAACAGATTCACTGGCCTGGCCACAAGCACAACCCGAGGGAGCTGGAGAGTTGTAGTGGAGGCATAGAGGAACAATGCTGGTCCCTGTGCTCTCAAGTCTCCAGGTTAGAACTGGGAGGTTTTAAGTAGGAAAAAAATCTATTCTTCTTCACCCTGCATTCTATTTATTTCCTCTGTTTATTCTGGCTACAAGAGTGGGGGCGGGGAACTTCTGTTATGCAGGATAGCAGAATGGCTTACAGTAACTTTCTCTGCTGTTACTAATTTATGGTAAAGCCTCCACACTTTCAATGAACAACGGACTGAATTTCTACCGTAGAGTAAAACATTATCTGGCAGCTTTGGCAACCTTTTAAAATTCCAAACGTTAACTTTTGTCCGTGATCTCATTTATATTCTTCCATGCTAGTCCCAATTCTGGGAGCCTTCTTGTTAAAGTGTCAGAAACCACTAAGCTCTAGTCAGAGATTAAATCAGTCCATTGGTTTTACTGAGCTGCCACAAGTATATTTTCCTTAATATGAAATTAATAATAATTACAGGACTACTCTGACTAACCTGACTCATGCACTCACTTCCACTGTGTATTCATTTATTTTACCAGACACTAGGGGCGGGAAAACCGGTAAATCCGGTATCCGATAATGCCGGTACCAGGCGTACCGGCATTATCGGATTCGACCCAGTAAATCCGGTCCGGGTACCGGATTCCGGGTACCGGATTTTTTTACATTGCAGCCATTTAAAAATGGCTGCAATGTAAAAACTTAAAGCCCCACCAAAAAAGTTAAAAAAAACAAACCCTCCCCGAGTCCAGGCTGCGCGGGTGGAAGGGGGGACACCCCCCACCCACCCTGCCCAGCCTGGATTTTTGTTTAAAAAAAGACTCAGAGGCGAGCCCACCCCCCAGCACCAGCGGCCGCGGCGTCCCCGCAGCCGCCGGTAAGTATGACCCGATCCCTGGGGGGGGTGTTTAACACCCCCCCAACCCCCCAGGGATCACCCCTACTAAAGTTCAGTGCTTGCTTACCTTGCGGAGCTCCGGCGGCGGCGGCGGGCGGTCCGGCGGCCTCAGCGCCGGCTGTGGCTGCCGGCGTCAGAGACGCTCTAGGCCTTCCGGGGAAACCCGGAAGTTCCCCGGAAGGCCTAGAGCGTCTCTGACGCCGGCAGCCACAGCCGGCGCTGAGGCCGCCGGACCGCCCGCCGCCGCCGCAGCCGGAGCTCCGCAAGGTAAGCAAGCACTGAACTTTAGTAGGGGTGATCCCTGGGGGGTTGGGGGGGTGTTAAACACCCCCCCCAGGGATCGGGTCATACTTACCGGCGGCTGCGGGGACGCCGCGGCCGCTGGTGCTGGGGGGTGGGCTCGCCTCTGAGTCTTTTTTTAAACAAAAATCCAGGCTGGGCAGGGTGGGTGGGGGGTGTCCCCCCTTCCACCCGCGCAGCCTGGGAGGGGGAGGGGGAAGGAATTAATTTATTTCATTGAGTTCAATGGGGACACAGCGCCCCATTGAACTCAATGAAATAAATCCGGTACCGGTATACCGGATTTAATCCGGGAATCCGGTTTTTAGAGAACCGGTAACCGGTAAATCCGGTAGCCGGTAATGGGCCCGGGGTCCCACCTCTACCAGACACGGCCCCTGAGACATAGTTATCTTATTTCCAAGGGGATCCAGCTAAAAGTCTGTCAACAATAGGAAACCACATTCAAGGTTTTAAGGTTTGGGGTCTATAGGGTTTTGGGGAGAAGACAAAGTGGGCCTTAATAACTGAAGGATCAGAACTGATGATCTCTGATCTCTTCTGACCTTGAACTCTATGAAAACTATAGAAATACTGCTCCAATTTCAATCTCACTTCATGTTTTTTATCTATTTTCTTTTAAATGCAATAGTCTGGTATACATTTGAAAGGATTTTTTAAAAACAACAACTGGTGCCTGCAACAAGATTAAATGCAGTAACCAAGTGTACTAGCAGAACAGAAATTAAGAATGTGGCAGAGAACTAATTCCGAGCTGCATGTCTCAAGGTGCTTCCCAGGTAGGAGAAGAAAGTTGGGGGCTATGAAGGCTCCTGTATCAGCTTTGTACCTTCTGATTTCTGGCCAGGGTGTAACCTACAGCTGATCAAAGGACACTCAACTTATAGCATTTTTCAACAGCCCTTTCCACGCTTCCAAGTGAGTCCAGAATAAGCAGAGCAAAGAAAGTTCTGACCGCGCCTCCTACCTGCCCGACAACTTTCCATGCATTACTCAAGGCACACCCTTTCACCAGCATCTGCCAGTGGAGCAAAATTATGCCATTTTTATGTCACCCAGGGAAGTCTCTGTACTCTGTTCCACTCCTGTATTACAAAGGGCCTGAAAGCCGCTAGATCAGATCAGCTGGGGATCCTCAAAGTGGCCACAATACAGGCAAGATTTGGATATCTCATAACTGGCCATCCCTCTCTAAAGACAATAGCTACACCTCCTCCCCCGGCTGCCCATGCGGGGCTGGTGCTGCACGGCATACCCGGCCGGAACGAGGTCCGCAAAAACTGGTCCTGCCTCCTCGTCCAGCCAGGTCTCCATAATATATGCAAGGTCCGCAGCCTCATCCAGGATCAAGTCCCGAATCACCGGGGCCTTATTCACTACGGACCTTGCATTCAGCAGCAGCAGCCCTTTACAGGCGGACCTTAGACCTTGATCCTCCCTCACCCTCAGTGGGGGGGGGGAGGGGGCGACTCTCCTAACCTCTACCAGGAACCATGGTCCCCTGGGAGGGCGAGTCACCTGTCCCCTTGGACCATACTGTCCGTGTCCCACAACCACCCCTATAGCCGCTCCCCCTTTCCCGTTTGCACCATCCTGACCCTCACCTTTTGGCTGTTCGCCCTTCCTCCAGATATTTCCCCCCTTTTCAAACCCCTCCCCACTCCACATTACTCCTCCCCCCCCAAACTCCATACTTTTAGCCAAGCCTCCTTCTGCCACCAGGGGCCAGCTTCGGATATTTTACCCAGGGCCCCGAAGGAAACATGGGTCTGCGATTTGCAGATTTCCTGCAGAATTCCCCTCCCCCCATGGAATTTCCTGACCCGCTTACCCCAGCGCAGAATTTCTAGCCTGTGCTGGGGAGACGTGGGGCAGGAGATTCCACAGGGGGAGGGGGATGAACACACCTTCAGGGCTTCCCCTCCCCAGCCTCCCCAACTGCCAGAGCTTGCCTCCCCCCTCCCCCTTCCCAGTTTAGAAGTTAATTTTAACTTAGCAGTGTTTGTCGGCAGCACCAACCGCTCCCCTCAGTGCGCTCGTCTCCACCCGGCTCGAGGGACTCTCCGAGCAGCGCAGCCAGATGATGTCATCTGGCTGCATCGCCCTGAGAGTCCCTGGAGACGAGCGCGCTGAGGGGAGCAGCTGCTGCCGCCGACAGACTCTGCTAAGTTAAAATTAACTTCTATACTGGGAAGGGGGCGGGGGAGGCAAGCCCTGGCAGCTGGGGAGGCTGGGGAGGGGAAGTCCCAAGGGTTTTACCAGTGTGTGGGCTGTCTCTTATACACATCTAGATGTGTATAAGAGACAGGTCACACCCTGTTCCACCCACTCTGACGGCCAAGGGGCCCCACACCACCGGTCCCTGAATATCAAACCAAAACCCATCCCCCCAGCGGCATCTGAGTGGACCTGCAGTTCAGCTTCCACCAGGAGTTCCTCCCGCCACAAACTCACTCCATTGAAGTCCACCAGGAAAGAAGACCAGATGTCTAGATTGTCTTTCAAATCCCAGGTGACTCGTATGTGGTAATGCGGCTGAGGTGAGTCAGCTAGCTTGGCATACAATCGTGACAAGAAGGCTCTGCCGGGGGCCACCACCCTACATGCAAAATTCAAACTGCCTATTAAGGATTGGCAGTCTCACCGTGACCTTACGGGCCAACATACAACTGCGATTTTTGATCATAAATCAGTCAATTTGTCGTCTGGGAACCGGGACACCCCTTTTATTGTGTCGAGCTCAATCGCCAAATACTGTAGGGTAGTGGCCAGGCCCACTGACTTCTCAGGCGCTAAAGGGATGCACAAGCTGTCTGCCAATTCCTGAAAGGACTGCATTAGCTTCCAGAACTCATCAGTCCCCGCGCCCCCTATGAAGAGGAAGTCATCCAAATATTTGGTGATGTCCCTCCATCAGTGNGGGGGGTGGTTTAACACCCACCCCACCCCAGGGATCACCCTACCTCCCCACCCAGGGATCACCTACCTTGACCTCCGGGTGGCGGCGGTGGTCCGGCGGCTTCAGCGCTGGCTGTGGCTGCCGGCTTCAGCACGCTACTAGACCTTCCGGGGAACTTCCAGTTCCAGGGAGGGGAACTGTTCCCATTGAAATCAATGGAAAAAAACAAAACCCAGTTCCCCAGAAGGCCTAGTAGCATGCTGAAGCCGGCAGCCACAGCCAGCGCTGAAGCTGCCGGACCACCGCCGCCACCGCCCGGAGCTCAAGGTAGGCAATGGCATTAGACAATCCCTGGGTGGGGAGGTAGGGTGATCCCTGGGGTGGGGTGGGTGTTAAACCACCCTCCACCCCAGGGATCAGTACAGTACCGGTACCATAGGCTGCTGCTGGTGCGGGCTCTGGGTCACCGGAGGCGGCCCGGAGCCCGCACTAGGGGATTTTTTTTTTAAAAAAATCCAGGCTGGGCAGGGTGGGTGGGGGGTGTCCCCCCTTCCACCCGCACAGTCTGGGAGGGGGAGGGGGGAGGGTTTTATTTTTTCCCATTGATTTCAATGGTAACAGTTCCCCATTGAAATCAATGTAAAAGATCCAGTACCGGTAAACCGGTATTAATCCGGTAAGCCAGTTTTTTTAAATCCGGGAACTGGTAAAACCGGTACCCAGTATTTGCCCTGATGTCCCACCCCTACTTATTAATAAGATGGGATAGCACGTAAACCTGATCAACTGTGGATTGTCCTTTATGGAAGCCTGCCTGTTCTGGCTCCAAAAAGCCCTCGTAATCCAGCCATAGCTGGAGTTTAGATAACAAAAATTTAGCGTACAATTTCCCTGGCACACTTAATAGGCTAATCAGCCTATAATTTGCAGGGATTGTAAAGTCACCCTTTTTAAAAATTGGGATGACCACACTCATCAGCCATTTCCTAGGCATCCTTCCTGTGGCATTAATATGTGTGAAAAGGGGGGCCAGTAAGGAGGCCCACCAACCAGATTGACTTTTTATAATCTCTGCCGGCAAAAAATCATCTCCCGGAGCTTTCCCTGGCTTTAGTTGGGCGTTTAGATCACAGATTTCTCTCTCAGTCACCGACTCCCAATGTTGTAACCTATCACAAAGGGGGCAAAAAAAAATTAACTGGACTGATAGAACTATCCAAAAATACAGTCAGGAAGTGCTTTTCCCATATGTCAGATGATCGCAGAGGAACAAAATGGGGCTTCCTACCACCTAACCCGGCTGTTCTTATCAGGGACCAAAACTGTTTGGAGTCCCTAGCATTAGCTGCTTCAGTCAAAGCCTTCCACTGTTTGGTTTGAAATTCATTCTTTTTCTTTGCCAGAAGCTCACGATATTGCTTCCTACAGAGCTAAAAAGCCCACCTATTAGCTCTGGTGGGGGTTCACAATCGCTTCAACATTCTGGTGATTCTCCGTAACTTTTTCCTCTGATAGCTACAGTCCCTATCAAGCCAGGTCGAATCCTTTAGAATTGTACCAGTTGACTCCCTTGAGATTACAAACAGTGGCCTCATAGCCTCTATAAGATTTTCATAGGCTGTTGTAGTCTCATCGGAGACCATCATAATTTGGGTAGCTAAAGTCTGCGCCGGTTCCTGTGAAATAAAAGTCTGAAAATCTTTTTCCATCTGGGGGGACCATCGAGCTCGAACCGTATACTTGGTGTTAACTGGAGAAATGCCCACCTGTTCAATAGTTTTAGCCCTCTGACTCCTATTAAAGGGGTCCTGAATAGTCAGACCACCCTTAGGGGGTAAATCACCATATTGGAGAGGGGGTTCTTACCGGGGCAGCTTGCGCTGCCAATGCCTTGCCCTCCTTTTCCTGCAGCTCCCGCGTTGGGTCTTCCTCTAGCCCAAGTTCTCTAATGGGGGCATGTGGAGGCCGCGTGATGCCCTGAACAGTTAGGGCAGGTATGCCGAAACCTGCAGGTTGGGTGTGAACACCTCCCGGATCGGCTGAACTCCCAGTACTGCCCCGTAGTGGTTCCCGCTGCCTTTTTTCCTTCCTCATGAAAGGAATCAGCAGCTGATGTGCCCCCTGCCCCCCAACCAGCAGATAGCCACTGTTGGACCTGGGGGGCATTGCCCGCACCGCTCATGCAATGGAGTCATAGGTTGTTTGCATGCAAGTTCCACCGAAGGCCCGGGTGTAGGCTGCTCGATGCCTGAATGCCTCATTGTACTTCAGCCAGGCCCCGGAAGTACCCACCTCATACACCTGCTGTACTATGTCGGCTTACTTGAGGAGATCAATGGCCTGGCTGAGGCACACCTGTATCATCACCCCTTGGTAGATAGAGAAGGCCACGGTCCAGTTGGACCAGTTTCTTTAAGCTTTGGGGCACTTGAAACGTTCCTTCTCCTTTTTGTTGTCCTGTTCTGCTGGGTCCACTATGGGATCGCTGAACAGAAGGGCAAATATGTCTATATATTCCCCCCGCTAAAGGCGCTCACACGTGACCGGGAGGAGGTGATCTCTGACAGGGACAGAGACATCGGTGTACCCACCCACCCTTGGGGGGGAGAGGGCGCTGCCTGGCAATGTTGCCCAAAGGCTGGGGCACATATGGCGGAGCGACAGGCTGTCCAAATGGGACAGGTGGTGAGGTCCACACCTGGAGTGGGGTAAACCTTGCCGCTGGCCCTGGCAGCAGGGAAAGGGGGAGCGATTACTGGGTCCCAAGTCCTATTTCACCACAACATCTGGGACTTTCCCGCACCCAATGTTGGGCTCTGTTGTGGGCCGGCCATCGCTCCGCTAATGAGTAGGGATGTGCGAATGCGATCCAGAAGTTCGGAGTTCGGGCCGAACTTGGCCTCTTCAGATGACCGAACCGAACGTCTGAACCAAACGCTCAAACAGCTGAACAGTTCGGAAAAGTTCGGATGAGTTCAGGGGTGGGGAAAACATGACTGGAAGGCGGGAAAAATGTGACTGGAAGTGGGAGGTAGCTGAGGAGCAGACTTCCTGGCACCAGGGATGGAGAGGCCAGGTGTGGTTTCAGGGTCAAATGATACCGATACTGAAAAAAAAAATTGAATTCGGTTTTGGTATCGATAGCGCTATTTTCGACTGTTCGGCCAAGTTCAGCCGAACCAAACTCCACCGTACCAAACAGCCAAACCCGAACTCGGGTTTCGGATTGAACAACCAAACGTCCGAACATCTGAACCGCGTTCTATTTGCCCATCCCTACTAGCGAGTCCAGGGGCTTGCGTCATGAGAGACCAGGCCAGGTCTGGGCTAGCGCCCCCATACCCACACTGTCTGCCCCTGTGAGTGGGCACCTGCCTCACCTGGATTATGTTGTATGGCAGGAGGCACCTCTTGCTGAGCTGCCAGTTGCTGGGTGTGCTGCCTGTTGGTTGCAATCAGCGAGAGCGTACTACTGGGTGGTACCACCCCAAGGTCCACCACTGGGAGGGAAACCTGACCCCTGTGGGGGTGTTCACCCCATGTAACCCTGCCCCAAGGCCCCCACGGACCCTTCGGCTGCAAGGGGGGCTGCAGCAGGAGGGGGCCCTGGTTCCCGTGAACTGCCCTGTGGGACCCAGCTGCCTCTACTGGGAGCCGTCCAAATACCATGCTGGGGGGGCAGTTATGCTCCCCCCCGCCTGGGCCGTGGAGGGGCCAGGAAAGGGCCAACCTCCCCCATGGGGGGTGTCCCTGCCTTGGCCCTGTGGAATCTGGGGAACAGTGGGGGGGGAAGGGGGGCAATCCCATGGTTACGGGGCCTGGGGGCCGCCCCGTCTATGGGCCCCCTCTCCCCACCACAAGTTGACTTAGCAGGACTTTAAACCCTGCAAGTCTGTCATAGATGCCCCCGCCGTCTGAGGCGCTTGATGTTCCAGGGCCTACCAGGCCTGCCTCCGGGCCGGTCCCGCCCACCCCAGGGGCATTTTCGGGGGCTGCCGGCAGCGCTGGCATTCCTGTTTGCCGGGAGCTGCGCCACCACCTATTGGCTGGAGTAACTCTCCTTTTGTCCTTCCCCATCTTGATGGGGAGGGGGTTGGAAAGGCAAACTGGAGCCATACTTGCCTGAAATCAGGCCAAAACAATGCAGAAGCAGCTGTGACCACTGCCATTTTTCTCTTCTCCAGCCCGCAACTGGGGCTGGAGCCATGCAGGAACACTAAAGTGGTCTCTGCCCAGCTGGGCAGGGCCTACGTGGTGGAGCTGGCCCTATCTGAGACTGCTGGGGCTGCCTAGCAACCCCGGCGAGGTTCTTGATTCCTCCCTTCCCCCCCGGGCTGTGCCACTGTTACTTCCCACCTCCAGGGGCTTGCAAAACCCTCGAGGCGGAAAACACCCGGCCGTCCAGCCTCCTCCCTAGGCGGGTGCGGCAAACAGCCTGCACCCACCAACCCTGGGGGGGGGGGGGGAAATTTTATTCCTTTGTCAATTTAATTTTTGTTTGGAAAGTATAGCTATTTCTTACCTATAACGTGTAAAGTGCATTCTGTACATTATCTGCACAAAAAATGGAGATACACAAAGACTAAAACTTAACCACATGCATGTCCCTAGAGAGTTGGCCCCTTGCTTTATATGTAGCACTTTTGTGGTGCACTTTATTAAACTGTTTATGCCATTCATTTTGCCTTTGTCAGGTTTCAAAAACTCCAAGTGGTGGCTGCAGTGAAAACAGTGGCCCATTTCACACAGGCAACCCCCCCCCTACACACACACGTGTGCAGTGGAGGGGTGTGTGTGTGTGCCTGTGAGAACACTGCCCTTGGTGGGGGGCGGCGGGGGGTGGGTGCATGAAAACGGCACCTGCAGGGGGGGTGCACGCTCTCACACTCCACCCACCTCCACCCATCACCCATGCACAGAGCAACAGGCTCCAATGCAGGTTGTTCCATGCGTGGAGATGGGTGTGAGCCCATGGGAATGGCGGCACACCCACCTCCACCCACTGCGGGCACACACCCATCCCCCCACCCACCCCGGCCCGTTTGAAAAGGGCCAGTGAGAAGATCTCCCAAATCCTACACCTCAGCCAGGGAGCATAGACGGCAATAGTTTTTTCTGGCCTTGCCATCTTGGACTCAGTGCACATTCATAATTTCAAGTGTCACAATGCAGATCTAATGAAAGTCATGCTAATACTCCCATCGCTAGTACTCGAAATGTTTCTCAGAAAGGTCAGCAGAGAGAGGAAAAAATGTGAATATAAAAAGGAATAGAAGAGGTTTTGTTTTGTTTTTTAAATGGAGAACTGGTCTCAAGGTCAAACTCTGGGCCCTGGACCTTTCCAGAGCTGCATGGAAGAGTCCAGAGAAAAAGAAAACATAAGGTTAATTTTATAGGCTCTCCTGGTAAAATAAGTATTCCTTTAGTAATTTTTGCTCTGCGCAGAGAGCTAAATAATCGAGCTTTTAAATCACCAGCTCAAATGAACCATTACCAGAGAATTAATTCTCACAGGAAATAAATTGGAAATTACAGAAAACAATTGCAGGGAAAAAAAGACATATCGTGTCTTCATTGTCTCCCCCCGCCCCGAGAGTAATAACAATGTTGTGGCAAAGCAGTGATTTAATAAAGCAGAGGCCTCTAGGAAATGAAGAAAAGCAAACATCATCTCAATAGAAATATAGATCAGCACATTCACTCGGCACCAATAAGCTTTAAGCTATAGAAATGTTCATTTAGACCCTTTTCTAATGGGTGCAGGTGCGTGGGGGAATGGGTGGGCGACGTGGTGGATGGGGGGGTGTTCCCACAGAGCTCCACCCATCACCCACGGAACATCGGGCATGGGTGCCCGTTGCTCTGTGTGTGAGTGATGGGTGGAGGTGGGTGGAGTGTGGGAGCGTGCATGCACTCTCACCCATGGCGTTCCCACAGGTGCACACCGCAGTGTTCGCACGGGTGCCCCTCCCCTCACATACGTGTGAAAGTGACTTTAGTTTAACAGATCAACCATCTTCAGATCCCAAGGCCCAGATTCATCCCTGGTGTAACTCAGCATAACACCACCAAAGTAAAAACCTCAGGAAAGAAAACAGAGTGTGTCGTATATTTACAGCTCTTCAGATCATATTCTAATGCAGTCCAAGCTGCTTCGTCCAACATGCCAAGCTAGAAAGCATTCCAGAATCGCTGCCCTTTCCCACCCTCTCAGTCACCAGTGCTAAATACAGTCAGTGTTTGTGCACCCAGATATTTCTGCAGCTGCTGCAGATATGCGCCCTTGGCATTTTGTACTAAAGTGCTTTCATTTTGGTAAATTGGCTTTGGCCTTGCAAAACATACAGTAGGGCAACAGTGTATAATGCTCTGCCATCCTAATATAACATGGCATCTTGGCATCGTGGCTTCTCATTAGTCATGTTTTGGTCAACTGAGTTTCTGCTTTCAGCACCGAGATGGGAAATGCCACATAAATAATACTTTTGTGTTTGGAATCTGGCCTCATTACCATTGGGAAGGGTGGTGCTACCATTGCAGGTTACTTGCGTGCAACCCCAGAGCCTGAAACGTAGCCATTTTCAGTAGGTGGTTTGCAGATTTAATAAGGGATGAGAAAGGTAGCTCTGATCAGTCACTGGGTACAAAAGATCAGGAAATAACGCTATGTATGTCCTGAATGGCAGTTTTTTTTTTTTTACCCAAGTGCCTCTATAAATTGTTAATGAAATAGATGGATATTTCAGTCAGATGGTTTTCCTGCACACACAGCACTGAGTATACAACTACCATTTAATTATACCCCTCTGGAGGAAAACAGCTGGAAATAACCTAAGAGGGAAATTAGAATTCACATGCAGCCAAGATATTTCCAGAGATAATCATGTTGGGGCAAAGGCTAGGCATATGAAACCTCTGACCAAGAACATGTTTTTAGAAACAAAATTTTAAAAACAATCTTTGCTAGTGTGGATATATGAAATATATGTCACTGTGGTGATTAGCACCCAAAGGACCTAGTCAGGGCTGGTAAAGTATTTTGCTAGGCAAAATAAATATGCATACAAAAACATCAGACTTGCTGCTCCAAAAAGCTTACAGTCTAAGACCCCAATATTGCAATGGGGTCCATCCATAAACATTGTGGAATCCCACAAAAGTTAATGAGCAGCTGCCAGGAATAAATGCTCTGTCCATGTAGTCTCAGTTGCATCATCCAAGCCCTGGAAATCTTTTCACTGGAATTTCTCAGAAGCTAAAACTTCAAAACAAATTAGGAGGCAATAATTGTGAGGAAAACAATTAAGAATCTAGTTAAGCTGCCTTCCTTTTGTGTTTATATTAATAAAACCCAACCATTGTTAGCAGGAAATCTTATTCTTAGCTGACATAGTATAGTGTCTGTTCCATCTCTGGTTATACTGCATACCGCAGGCTCAGTCTATCAGGTCTATGCAAGTTACGAAGTATTTATACACATAGGACATAGCCCCAAAGGTGCCATTTACGGCCTGTCTGGTCATTTATATCTCTCATGCTAAAATAAGTGATTTTTTTAAAAATGTACATTCATCTGAGCCCATAAAGTCGCTATGTTAAACAAGCAATGCAGCACTCTCCACAAAATACTTCTCTTAAAACTAGTGGTACCAAACAGAAAAACTGCCATAATGGGTCAGACCAAAGGTCCATCTTGCCCAGCATTCTGTCTCCCTAAACGGCCAGTGATGGAGGCTTCAAAGGAAGCCACAGAGCAATTAAGCAATGATCTATCCCCTGTTTTTCATTTCCATTCTCTGGCAATCAGAAGTTTAGAGACACCCTGAACTTGAGAACGCATTGCCTAACCATCTTGGCTAACAGTAATTACTGGATCCATCCTCCATGAATTTGGCTAACCCTTTTTAAAGCCAGCTGTTCTATTGGTTTTAACATCCTACTGCAATGAGCTCCTCGGCTCAATCGTACATGGAGTGAAAATGTACTTTGCTTTTAGAACTTGCTGACTGTTCATTTCACTGTACCCTACTCACTTTCTCCACACCATTTTGTATCTTAGTTCTATCATATTCGTGCATCACATCCCCTCTCAGAGCTCGTTCACACATACATTAAAATGCTGCTTTTCCTAAATGCAGTCAGTTTCAAAATGCGCTTAAATAAACCCATGCACTATTCACATATGGGTTTATTGAAGCGCATTTTGAAATTGACTGCTTTTAGGAAGCTGCATTTTCACTACACAGCGCCCCGTTTCCCCTGCTCCCGGAGAGGGGAGAGGAGCTGAGCGAAGGGAGGGGCTGGGTAACTGACTAGCCTAGTCAGTATCATGTCAGTTACACAGCGCCTCGCTTCCCTGGCTCTAGGCTCCCGGAGAGGGGAGAGGAGCTGAGCCAAGAGCCGGGAAGGGAGGCGCTGTGTAACTGACATGACACCGACATTCCCACAAGAGGATTTATGCGGGTCATTTCAAATGCACACTTGTAAAGGTAGCTTTTGAAGGTAGCTTTTGGCTGCCCCTCAATGCACTTGAAAAACAAATGGGAGAACTGCTAAATAAGCAGCATATGGAGTCTTTCCCACATCGTTCTAATATGCGGGGGAAAGAAAAAAGTGCTGATTTAATGTATGTGTGAATGTGCTCTTAGTCCTCTCTTTTCTAAGCTCTCATCTTTTTTAAGCTCTTTGCACAGGAAAGTTGTTTCATACCCGATTATTTCTGCTGCCCTTTTCACTCCATATCTTTTAAAGTTCTACTCTGTCCTTGTTGAGATGGGTAGACCAGAATGTCACGCAGTATTTAATATGAGGGAGCACCATGGAGTTATACAGTGTCATTATGATGTTTTGGTATTATTGTCTATTCCTTTCTTAATAAATCCTAATTCTCCATCTTTTTGGTCACTATAGTGTACTAAGCTGATTTTTCCAGTGAGCTATTCACAACCACAATGGGTATTTTCAGACGTTACGTGATCACGCTCAACCACAGTGAAGCACGCTCAATCCCGCGGTGGGGCCACAGCGCCCTGAACGTCTGTTCAGCGTCCGCCAGATGTTCATCACGGTCAATACCCACATGGGGTCAATTGCAACCACGCTTCCGGGGCTCCCCACCGGACAATCTCCGAAAGCGTGGTCAAAGAGATTCCCACCGGGAAACAACAAAAAGTAACGTCTGGACAGCAATCACCGTCCGGAACCAAAGAAAATTATCCCCAGCCAGGGACAAAGCACGCAGCCAGGCAACCAGCAACAACCCAGCCACCAGAGGGAGATTTGAAGGAACATCCGCAGCAGGGAAGTGTGGCGGGATGGAGCGAGGAGGGAGGCGGAAGAGAGCGGTGGGAGAGAAAGCGAGGGTGGAGGAGGAAGAGGAGGCAGTGGCAGCGGTGGAGGGAGCACAGGCAGGGGAGGGGAGGCGGGGGTCATGCTGAGGATGGAGGAGGTGGAGAGACAGCACCCGCTGCAGCCGGGACAGGATGCCCCAGCGACAGCAGCTGGACCGGGGGAGGAGGCGGACCAGAAACAGGTAAGGGGAAACAAGGGGAGGGGAACAGGGGGCCCAGGGGCACCAAGGGGAGGCAGGGGGCCAGTCCAGGCTCCAAGCAGGGAGGAGGGGAAAGGGGGCACTCTGCGAGAGGGGCCAGAACCGCACCCAACCATAACCCCCCCACCCCCTGCATCCTGAAGACACGGAAAAGGGCCCAGGTGGATGAGCCCCCGGAGGACACCGCCCCAGCCCAGGAGGAGGAGGAGGAGGAGGACGACGACGACTCACAGGGGAGACAAGGGAGGAAGCCCTACCACAGAGGGGGCCAGTGGGGGCTGCAGGAGACCTGGGACTTCATATGGATCTGGGGGACCCTGGAGTACCAGCTGGAGCTCACGCTCAACCAGCACAACGAGCATGTCTACCAGGACATAGTGGGGGACATGGAGGCAGTGGGGCACCATTGCACCATGGCACAGTGCTGCTCCAAGGCCAAGGAGCTGAAGAGGGGGTACAAGGCCATCCGGGACAACAATAGGTGGTCCGGACACGGAGCCCGGACTGCCCCCTTCTACGATGCCCTGGACTGAATACTCCACATGAAGGGGTCGATAGTCACCGCACGGCTCGTGGGGAGTGCAGTGGTCCAGGGCAGGGAAAGGGCCAAGGTACACCTGCCCCTCTACACCCCACTGGTAGACACAAGCTCCAGGGCCCCAGATCCCCAGGAGGAATGCCCCGGGACCTCCGGCACCTGCAGTCCCCCCCGAGAAAGCAGCCCGGAGAGCACCCACCCCCAGGCCGGACAAGCAGAGTCTGAGGCCGGCACCCTCATCACCCTCAGCCAGTGGTCCTTGGGGGAGCACTCCCACACCGAAGGGCTGGCCTCAGAAGGATCCGAGACCGACATGGAGGGTAAGCGGGCGACCCGGAGGGGAGAGGAACCAGGCCAAAAGCAAGGCAGGAAGGGGGCCTGGGCTGCGGTCGCCCAACCATGCAACCCTACACCAACAACCCCCCTTCTTCATCCACAGGGCACGACACCCCGGCACAAGACGCAGACGGGTGAGCAGGCAGGTGCCGAGGAGCCCGGCCAGCAGGCAGAGGAACCAGGTGAGGCATGCGGTTCAGGTGGGAGGGCCCTCCAGGGTGCAGAGAGGAGGTCCCCGGACAGTCGGAGGATGTGGGAGGGGCCGAGGAGGGTGGGTGGGGAGGGGCCAGGCACCCAGGCTGGGGGCAGGGGCCCGGGGCAGCATCAGACTCACCGTCCTGTACCCACAGGGCAACCCCGGCAGCCAGTGTCTCCAGGACCCGTGCCCCCAGCACAGCGCATGAGGGAGCACCAGGCATGGGTCCGCCGGTGGAGGGAGGACCAGGCGGAGGATATCATCCGGACTTTGGCAGAACAGGGGGAGAGGATGATAGTGGCCGTGGACTGGATGGAGGTGGCCATCGAGCGGTCCCTGGAGTGGGCAGAGGCACGGGACATGAGGCTCCAGGCTGAGGTGCACCTGGAGCGGAGGCGGGAGTGCTGGGAGGACAGCAGGCAGTTGGAAGCACTCAGATGGCTGGAGCAGGCCATAACAGGCATGGTGCGGGAGCACTCTGCCAAGTTGGAGAGGTCCCATGATATTGGGACCTCCCTGCTCCTGCACGCGGGCACCATGTGTGCCTATGTGATGGCAGCCGCCCCCCCGCCCTGCCCAGGTCCCCATTCCGGGCCCCTCGACACCCCTGCCCCATGCCCTGCCGCCCCAGGTGACCCCACACACTCAGGGGCCACGCATCCACCTCCTGGTCCCCCTGCCCTCTGGAGGGTGCAGCCACTAAGGGGGGCACCCCAGTTCCAGGCCTCCCCCTCCCCCCAACCACCGCCCCCCTTGCCAGACCAGGAGATGGCCCAGGACACTGCTGGGAACACAGACAGTGGGGGGGAGGGGAGCTCAAAGAGCTCCATGGCAAACACCGGGCGCTCACGGGGCCAACCCAGGAAACGTGGGGGATGGGGGGATGGGGTGGGAGGGGGAGGGTGGTGGGCGGGGGGTCACTATAGGGGGTGGGGCACAACTGGGGTGGAGGGAGAGGGGTCAGGTGCACATGTAAATGTGGGTGAAATAAATTGTGTTTGCACTATATTGCCTCCCAGGCCCATATGTGGGTGATGGGGGGGTGACCCCCACCCATGCAGGGGCCAGCCCAGAGAACCCCCGGGGGTGGGCTGGGGAGGGGCAGCCCTCACACCTTGGCCTCCCGGCTGATATGCCTCACCAGGGCGTCCTGGATGCGCTTGGCATAACGGTACTCCCTGGGGTTCTCGGCGTTCATGTACAGGGGCACCGGGCCTGGGACCAGGTTGGGTTTGGGGTATTCCAGGACTGCCCCCTCGGTCTCGCACATGTTGTGGAGCACACAGCAGGCACCGATCACCAGGGCTGAGGTCTCCACGGTGTAGTCTAGCCGGCCAGTGAGGCTCCTCCAGCGCTGCTTGAGGGCCCCAAAGGCTGGCTCCACCATGGTCCTGCTGGAGCACAGGCGGGTATTGTATAGCACCTCCTCAGGGGTGTGTGCGACTGGGTAGACCTTCAGTAGCCATCAGGTGAGGGGGTAGGCAGGGTCACCCAGGATACAGGGGTGCATTGGTACACCCTCGATCCAGGTCATCCCCATGTCAGCGAAGCATAGAAGGGGGAGATGGTCATGATCTGGGCATCGTGACTGCGGCTGGAGTTGCCAGTGAAGATGTCTATGAACCAACTCCGGTGATCCACAACCGCCTGCAGCTGCAGGGAGTGATACCCATGCCTGTTCACATACTCTGAAGCTTCCCCAGCAGAGGGGTGGAGGATCTCTATGTGGGTGCCATCCACGGCTGCCATGCAGTTGGGGAAGCCTCCGGCCGTGAATCCTGCCATCACAGCCCCTTGGTCCACCAGCTGGATCGTTCTGTCCAGGAGCACGCCCTCCACAGCCTCGCACACATCCCAGAGGATACAGGCAACGGTGCTCAGGCCTACCCCGAAGTGCTGGGAGATGGACTGGCAGGAGTCAGGCATTGCTAGGGCCCAGACCCCTATTGCCACCCACTGGACCATGGGGATGGGGGTCCTCATGGGGGTGTGCTGTTGCTCCAGCCAGGGCGTAAGGAGCTCAGCGAGCCAGAGCAGGGTGAACTTGTCCATCCTAAAGTGGGCCCTCCACACTGCCTCATCGCACTGGGCCAGCGCCCTGGCCCACCAACCCTGTGCCTGCTCAGCGACCCATATCCACCTGTCAATGGACATAGCGAGCAGGGCTGCCCGGTGCATGGTCTCCCTCCCCCACTGGAGGCGCCTGGACGCCTCGCAGAGTACCGTGGACCAGGTTTGGCCCCGGCTCACAGCCTGCCAGTCTGCCCCAGAGAGTCTCTGTGCCCTGAGCCAAGCGAGGGCTCTCCTGTGACCATGGTGGGCCCTGTGGGTCCTTGCAGCCCTCCAGGCCAGGATAACACGCAGGCGGGCACCCAGGTGCAGCTCCGTGGTAAGGAGGTGCAGCTGCTCGGTGTAGTTGCGGTACCACTTGGCTGCGAGCGCGAGGTACATCCAGTAGGTGGCTGCCCTGTCCCGCTCCATGGTGGTGGGGGCCCTGGGGGTTGGTGGATGGTTATGATGGCCATCTGATGGCCGGGTGGGCCGGGGTCCAGCCCCCAGTCAGGTGGGCCCCCCAATGCGGTGCTGGTGACCGTGGGCATGTGGTTGGGTGCACCTGCTGCTGGCGCATGGGGGCTCGCGCCTGCACGGCCGCGCGGGGCTGTGCGCTCCTTGTGCAGCTGCATGCCATCAGCCATCACCGCCCCTCCCCCCCTCGTTTGCAACACCGTGTCCTTGCCGGCCTGATTAGCCATTCTGTGTGTGTGATTGTTTTCTGCAGCTGTGCCGGGTCCGCACCCCACGCCTCGCTCCATTGTGCTACGCTATACATTGTTTCAGCCCGTGGCTGCCTCTCCTGTCCTTGGGACCCCTTGGAGGCCCCCCCGGCCCTGGAGGGTATGTGTGCCCCCCTGTCCGTGGTGTTATTCTCCCTGTCTAGCTGGACCATGGCTGCTTGTGCATCCACCGGGCTCCCGCTTCCCGGCCCCATAGGGCCCCTCATAGCTGGACCTTCCACAAGACCATGTCCCTGTGTGACCTGTGGCATACCCCGGTCATGCAGCTGCTCCTGGGCTGCCCGGACAGCCATTCGGGTGCTTATTCAAATCTGAGCTTTGGACTTCGCTATTTCGGCTATGAGGCGAGAGCTCGTGATT
>QEPC01014088.1:3591317-3627356 GCA_003113815.1 Sphenodon punctatus | reverse complement strand
CGGGGCTGTGCGCTCCTTGTGCAGCTGCATGCCATCAGCCATCACCGCCCCTCCCCCCCTCGTTTGCAACACCGTGTCCTTGCCGGCCTGATTAGCCATTCTGTGTGTGTGATTGTTTTCTGCAGCTGTGCCGGGTCCGCACCCCACGCCTCGCTCCATTGTGCTACAATGTTGCAGCCCGTGGCTGCCTCTCCTGTCCTTGGGACCCCTTGGAGGCCCCCCCAGCCCTGGAGGGTATGTGTGCCCCCCTGTCCGTGGTGTTATTCTCCCTGTCTAGCTGGACCATGGCTGCTTGTGCATCCACCGGGCTCCCGCTTCCCGGCCCCATAGGGCCCCTCATAGCTGGACCTTCCACAAGACCATGTCCCTGTGTGACCTGTGGCATACCCCGGTCATGCAGCTGCTCCTGGGCTGCCCGGACAGCCATTCGGGTGCTTATTCAAATCTGAGCTTTGGACTTCGCTATTTCGGCTATGAGGCGAGAGCTCGTGATTGCCGTCTGCATGCGGAGACTCTGGGACTGGTTTCCTTCCCCGGTGGGTGCATCCCGGAGATGAGGTGCTCTCATGTGGCCTTGTCTGTGGCTGAGACCGTGTCTGCGCTGTCTGTGTGCAGCCTGGCTGCCTACATGATCTGCCTTGTGGAGGGGGGCCCTGCCTTGGCTGTGTCCTACTTTGGCTGTGTTCACGGGGCCCATGGGTACCAGCACTCCCGTGGGGCAGTGTACCACTGGCTGTTGGAGCTGGGACAGCTTCCGTGGCCCCCTGCTGCTGACTGCTGTGTATCGGAGCCTACCGCGGCAGAGCTGTCGGTGCTGTCAGGCGTGTGGTCCTGTTTGAATGTGCAGCTGGGGCTGTCCATGCAGGATCCCTTTGAGGCCTACTACCTGATCACCCACCACATGTCTTTGTTGGGGTACCCCTGGGGCATGATGCATTGGCCCCACCTGGTTCACCAGGCGGGGCACCTGGCCCCATGGCCCCTGGTGGCCCCCAGCAGCTGGCTGTGAATCCCGGTGTGCCTCCTGGCCCCCCAGTTGTCTGCGCCCGTGTGGGCTCCCGCCCCTGTCCGGGGGCCGGTCCCCGCTGGCTGCTCCCTCCCTGATGTCTCTGCCGTGCAGCTGTGCTGCCTGCTTCCCGGGGTGCTGCTGCCCCTGCCTGTGGCTCCAGGCCCCCTCTGGGCCCCACCCCCCAGTCTGCCTCCACACCCGGGGTTCCCCTCCATGGTTGCCTTCCCTGGTGTCTGGGTCCGGCACTCTGCAAGGCCTCGGCGATCCGTCTGTGTCCAGGGGACTGTCCCCACCCACCAGCGCTGCCACCTGCTGCCCTGCCCCCCTCCTTGGGTGCCTGTGTGACCTCGGGGTTCTGGGGCCCCCGGACTGCCCCTTGCTCCTTCCTCCGGGTGTGTGTGTGCGTCCTTGGACCTGCAGCGCTGCACCGGCTCTCCTGCCTGCCCTCCATCGGTCTCTCTCTGGGTGTGGGGTCTACGTGTGCCTCCTGGACTGTTCCTGGCCAGCTCATTGTGCAGTGCGAGCCCCCGCTGTGCCTTGGTCCCGCGCTCCTGGGGCCCCCCGTTCTGGGGCTGCCTGTGTTGCTGTGGGGGTGCCCGTGCAGACAGTTCTGATGTGGGGGTTGTGGTTGCCGTTGCTTGTGTCCTGCCCTGCCCCTTTGCAGTTTCCCTCCCGTCTTTCCTGTGCCCCCCCCATGCCCGGTGTGCCTTATGTGTTGTCCGGGCGCCCGTGTCCCCCTTCCCTTCCTTTCCCTTCTGTGTGTGTGTGTGTGTGTGTGTCTGGGCATGTGCTTGTGCTGTGTGTTCCACCGTGGCCCCGCTGTCTGTATGCCTGTTGTGTGTGGAACCTGTCCGGCTCTTCTTCCTCTCCCCCCTCTCTTCCCATTTCCCTTGTGTGGGCATTCCCTTGTGTGCCTTTTGGCTTTGTTTGCCCTCAGGCGGCCATGTCTGTGTCCTGCCCCTGTCCGGTGGTTTCTGGGTGTTTTGACTGCGGCCGGGAATCGGTGTCATGTTTGTTGCGCTGCTCTGGCCCATGATCTGCCGGCTCGATTCCTTGCCGTGGTCCCAGTCCCATCATGTCTGTTCGGGGCTTTTATTCGTCCCGGGGGGTGGTTGTTCGGTTCACCCCCACCGGGAATCCACTGTGGTGAACCAGGTGCCCGTCACGTCTGAAATCACCCAATGACATTTTAAAGGATTTTTTATTTTATTTTTCCTTTTTTTGGGTGGTTGGCAATAGAGAATTTTAAATGTTTTTATTTATGTATATCCATTTTATATACAACATAGATATGTTGCAACCTGCTCTTAACCCCTAGAAATAAAGTGGGATATGAATGTGAATCAATGCCCCCTTTGACACAGCTGTTTAGCCACACTGGCATTCTTCTGGTTCTCTTGCGGTCTCAATTTGGGATATACATTTATTTATTGTATTTTTACTTTGCCCCTCTCACCTAAGCAACTTGGAGTGGCGTTGAGTCTCTGCTACGGTGTTTTTATGGTGTTTTTACGGCAGCAGCACCCCAGGAAGCTACGGTGTTTTTACATAGTTTCCATGCAGCTGCAGGCATTTTATTTTTTTCTGATCCTTTTTAGTTTCCTTCTAACTAGTATCCTCATTCTAATATACTTCCCCCCTTTTAAGTTAAAAATGACTGTGGTGGGGTTGGCAGATTTTCTCCTACAAGGATGTTGAATTTAAGTAAATTATGAGCGCTGTTACAAAGAGGCTTAGCTATAGTTTCCTCTTGCTCATGTGTTGAACTTAAGACAAAATCATGAGTCATTGGGTATTTTCATATGCGAAACTGCCATGCTTTGATCCTTCCTGGGGTGAGAACCCTCACCCTGAGCAGAATCTGTCCCCGCTGCCGAACAAACATGATGGGGGCTGGGGAGGGGGTGGGGGACATGTGGATGTGGTGCACCGGGGTAAAGCGTGGCCACCCGTGGTAGCATCATGTTTTGAAAACACCCATAATCACCTCTGAGGGGCAGTAGGAACCACATATGGTTGGCTCTTCCAATATGACCTGTTGTGTACTTCAGTGAAGCGACTGAAGGTGGCCAATGCCAGAGACAGGATGCTGGACTGGACAGACAGACCATTAGTCTGACCCACTATGGCACTTCTTATGTTCTTACATATGGACTAAGCACCCTTAAAGATACCTTGCCACACTATACCAATGCAAAATCAGTCACAATTGTTGCATCACTGCCACATGGGGTGGAATGGGGTGAAGTCCATGCAGTAGGATTTTACACGGACTAGTTTGAAATAGTTGAAACGGTGGCTAATAACTCTGTTATATAAATTGGGTAGAAGAGACTTCAAAGTGAACAACCCATTGAGATGAATGAGAGTAGCTCCCATGTCTCAAGATGCAAGTGCTGCACCATTTCATACAAATCTCACATGAATCCATTTTGCTCACATCAGGACAGGGGAAGAGCTCTACAGGACTCTGGCCTCTACAGAATTATGCGGGACAAATTTCCCCCACCTGTCCAATGGTGGCACTCGGCTCCCTCCTTTTATTGTGGCACTCGCTCCCTCCAGAAGTTCATCTCGGTTTCTCCCTCCTCATCTTCAAAAAGTGTCTGAAGACTTTTTTATTCTCCAGGTCTTTTTAGGATCCACTGCTGGTTCCCCTTAATTGTTTTGTCCTGTTTAACTTCCCTTTTGATCTGAAATTAAGAACATAAGAAGTGCCATACTGGGTCAGACTAATGGGCTGTCCGTTCAGTCCAGCATCCTGTCTCTGACATTGGTCATCTTCAGTCGCTTCACTAAAGTACACAACAGGTCATAATGGAAGAGCCAACCATATATGGCCAATCGCGGTGGCTTGGGAGAAGCACCCAACAGTACACAATGGGGGATCCATTCCCTGTTGTTTCCCCCCAGCTGAATTCAGTTCAAAATGGTTTTTAAATGGGTTTTTACATTGTTTTATTGTATAGATTTTTGTGACTCACTCAGAGTGCCATTTCGTGGTGGTGGCGGAAAAAGAGTACTGTCATTAATGTCATTACTTTTTTTTTTTTTTTTAAAATCAAGGATAAGGGTTCCCTTACAAAAGTTAAGGGACTTGAGGCCCACCAAGCCTCCTATAATTCAAGCACTGCCATACTTTCTTTTGGGGCATTTTAAGACTTAAGTTTTTTTGGTCATTGTTGATGTTTACTCACGATAGCGATATGCATTTTTATGGGCGTACACACAAAGTTCAGAGGGTCCAACTCCTGGGGAAAACAATAGTATTGTCAAAAGAGGTCTCAAAATCCTTCATGCATTGTACTAATTCATTTCATTTTTGAAAGACAAACTATTACATGTTTTATCTTCCTCCTTATTATGTTCAACAGAGTGTGAATAGATCTTTGTGCCTGGATTGATAAATCTTTATGACAGTTGTATTAGTCATCTTTGCATACTTTAAAAATTATGAATATTTACGAATGTAAGTGCCTTATATCAAAAGGGATTGTATTTTTCTGGGTATGTGGAAAATGCATAGCAAACTGTCAGTGGCTGCTTTTGGACCTGCACGGCGAAAACACTGCATAAAATCACGCTGTGTGTAAATATCCGGCGCGTGGGATTTAGATGTGACATTTCACGCGTTAAAGTCCGTTGCACGTTCTTTTAAAGCAGCAAATTAAATACCTCTATGTTGAGGTATTTAATTAGTGCCTTTAAAAGAATGCATGACTGGCTTTAATGCGACTGCTATCCCAGGCCATTTCATTATCAGGCAGGGAGAAGCCTGATGGATCGATCCCCTGAGTAAACTAATCAAGCCACTGCAAATTACCCTGGTGTGTGAAGAGGAGGAGGAGGAGATTGCATCTGTCCCTTTGGCTGATCCTGGTCAGGCTGGGAGAGGATGGTGGTCTTGGATTGTTCCTCTGTCCCCACCCAATCAGGAAGCAGAGCGCTGGTTCAGACAGTGGAGGCTTGTGTCCCGCAACTCTGATTGTTGTGCTTTTTGTCCACTTGCTAAAGGTAGAGAAACTTCCTCTGTTTGCGAGACACAAGTGTCTTTAGGTAGGGGAAGCCACAAAGGCCAGGGACTTAAATTGTGTGGAGGTGGGGGCTTTCTTCAGCGGCTGCGCTGGGGGAGGAGGAGTAGCCCCACTTTTCAGGGCAGCTGCTTGAGGAAAGCCTCAAGTTAAAACCATGCACAGTTTAAACTCTGTCAAGTTAATGAGAGGCTCAATCAGCTGTTTCCAGTGCTGCAGCTCTGAGGGGGTGGGACCTGAATCTGGGAATCTATATTAAACTCCCATTGACTTCACTCAGCAGGGAGCCTCTCCCCACCCTCCATAGCACTTGGTTAAGAACTCCTGCTGCTTAGCAGTGATGAAAACTGATGAGTCAGATAGCCAGACATGGAAAAAATGGAACGCATCACTCCTCATCCTGGGTTCCACCCATAGGCTTAAATGGGCACTTACAGGGTAAAAGATCTTCAACAGTAATCTATACATTTCCAAACAGAAACCAAAAGAGGACAGAGGACCCCACAGATGAATTTTCTATGCAATCAAAATAGGTTTTGCTCTTAAGAAGAACAGCAATATCCCGGGGTAAACCACAAGTACTCAGAAAAATGCTCCTCGCCTTAACTATAGAGTGCTCCTGCTGCTCTATAATACCTTTTTAAAAACACCACATAGGAGGCAAGCTCTGCAGTTCTGAGATCAGTCACCGACCTATCTCACTGTAAAATCAGATTGTCATTCCCCAGATCTCATAGGCTGTATAAATTCACATGAAGGGTTAATTTCTGGGTAGGAACCCTTAGATCATACCACAGAGAAAGATGCTGTGCTCATGAAACTTTAGACACCTAATGAGCTCCTGCTCACATGACACTGCTTCTTACTTATAGTAACTGGATCAAGTCCAAATCCCTTATCCACTCAGCTGCTGCCATTTCTATGTGAGACAAAGTCTGACTAGAAAGACGTTGCATTCCTCCCAAATCCCTTCATAGACACTCAGTGCTGAGAATAGACTCACCAATTGTTAACAAACTTGGGTTTGGGATTGCTTTTTCTCGCCTCCCCTTTTTTTTCTCCTTCCTGATTTTTTTTTTTCTAAAAGCTTCTACATGTTTCCAACATTGCTGGGTTTTTTTTTAAATTAAATTTCAGTCTTCCTTGTAGAGACTTTAATTTTTTGTATTAAATTTCTTCTCTTTTCTTGTATAGAGACTTTCCTGTTGCAAGGTTGCCCCCTCAACATTTACATTCTCCCCATTTCCTTTCTCTTGAGTTTGTATTTCTCTTGCCTTGCTTTCTCGTTATCACATTTCGTGTTGTTTTGCCCCCATTTATACAGCTAATTTTCTCTCGTCTATTTTAGGTTTCTTCTCTTCCCTATAAACTCTTCCAAATCATTCTCTCTACAGTACTTTTTGCTTTGGACTCCCTCCACAGAAACCGTATCATGGTCTCTTCTTTAATCCCATAGTCTTCACCTCTCCATTTAACACCTTGGGCAGCCTTGCCCCGTGATGCAGTGCATCATGTGCCCTGTTGCTGCCACAGGTCCCCCCACCTCCCTCCCCTGCTGTGGGCAGCAGGCTGCTACATGCTGCACCCTCAGAAAAAGGCCAGGGACGAAGCACGTAGCAGCCTTATGCAAAGTGCGGTCCACTGTGGGCCTTTGAGCAGCAGGCGCTAACTTCAGTTCCACACGGTCACATCATGACTGACAATGGCTTCCCTGTCCAGCTTCCCTGCAGGTGTCTGTGTGACCATCTTCCCTGCTCCTCGTGCTGCCTCCAAAGTGTGGCGGCGGCAATTGCCCACCACAGGGCGCATGGGGATCAGGCCTGCCACAGCTTATATGGATGCACCTATTCTCTTTTCTCTCTTTCCTCTTCCTCTCCCCACGTACCGGGGTTCTTCCTCCTTCCTCCCACAACCAGCCCCACAGTTTTCTTTGTTCTTCTTTCAGGTAAATAGCAGAATTCTGTGAGCACAGAGCAGTCTGGCTTTTTCCCGGTTGCTCTGTGCAGGGAGATGGGTGGGGATGGGGAGAGATGTGTAGGTCGTGGGAGCGTGTGCCCACCCACCATCACTTTTACACTGGCATTTGCACTCGTGGAGGATGGGTAGACCTGTGAGTTAGTGTCTCATCTAAAACCGGCCTCTGGTGGGGAACAGGAGTGTGTGTGGAACGAGAAAAAGGAAACAGAAGAGAATGTGGAATAACAGGGAGAGAGAAAAGATGGAGTGCAATGACAGAGAGCCAGCTATGGGAACTGGGTGGAATGATAGGAGTTCTCCCCATGGTATCCTATCATTCTTCTGAATCACTTATTTCACTTGGAACCTTGTCATTCTGCTTGTTTATCATGGCATTCCTCCTGTCATTTCCCCAGCTCCTTGCACCCTATCCCTGTTCCTCTCTGTCATTTCACCCATTCTAATCACTCTACCTGGTGACTTAGGGTAATTTCAGATGTGATGGGCCTTTTGGCCCACCACACTGAACCCTGGACCAGACCGGGATCCGAGATGGATCCTGGTCTGTGATCAGACCAGCCGCCCTTTAGACATGCCGGCCTGATTGCAGACGGGAATTGGGGAGGGGGTGGGGCTTCACGTCGCAACACGCGACCGTTCAGCCCCACCCCCTTGCGCTCCACTGGCTGCCCACCCTTGGGGAAACAGACGGACGGGCGCAGAGGCCAATCAGGTCGCTGCATCCGATCCTGTACCGTGGCCTGGACCACGGTCAGGAACGGGACGAGGTAACAGATGTTACTTTTGCCACATTCCTGATCATGGTTCAGCTAGCCACGATTCTGGAGGTGTGGCTGGCCTCACCTCCAGAATCATGGTTAGCTTTGAACCCCACCAGGAATTCACCGTGGTGAATATCTGGCGGGGCTCAAACAGACGTTCACACAATTACAGCCACCACCCTGAATCCACTGTGATTCAGGATGGTTGACTGTGATCCTGTAATGTCTGAAATTACCCTTACTCATTATTGCCACATCCTCTTGCCCCTCTTCCAAAGATGCAGCTCCGTTGTATTATTTCACAGCCTGCTAACTTAATGGGATCTGCGAATGACAGTGGGCACACTGCGAAACCCTGTGGGCACTGCCACATGCACATGCATGTGCCACGGGTTCCATTCCGGGGCTGCACACGGCTTACATGCACATCGTGTGTGCTGCGCACGCTGGTCCACTAGGATTTATTTCCAAACTGGAATTGCTTTTGTCACCATTCCTTCCAGTGGCATTCTATATTGTTAATTTCAATATGTACCCAGCTTTAAATGATTATTAAACATTTATATAGCATTGTCCGCAGCTTCAGTGTTGCCCCAACCTGCAAAGGAAGAGGATTGGGGATGAAATACCAAGGTGAAGTGTGGGTGCATGGAGCCTAAGTTGTAAGTGAGCACAATATGTGAGACTGTACGTCTTTACTGCTAACATGGCATAGAAGTTAAGGTGGGAACCTTAACTTACAGTTTCCATGCTTTTTTTGAGCAGGACTGAATTTGTAAGGGCCTTAACTTCTCTATACTCAAAAATCCTTTGGTTTAAGAGAGGATATCAGACCTGCAGAGAAGGGCTGTATTGTGCTAAGGGCAAAGTTGAGCTTTGACCAAATAAATAAACGCTCCATTTAACTTCTGCATTTCCCTACAATTTCTCTTGAAGCAGATAGCAAGAGACTCCTGCACTAGTTATGCCACTTTAGGAGCACTTGGGAAATCTGGAAACGTTTTAGAATTTCTATGTACTTCTGTGGAATGTTAAGACTTTAAAAAAATAAAAAAAAAGACACAAAAGCCCTCTTTGCTTGCTTTAAATACAGAAACAGTGAAAATATGGGGGGGAAATACTGTTCAAAGCTAGCATTAATATTAAAAATAAACACCATGTCTGTTGGTGTGGGATCAGTTGTTGTTGTTGTTGGTATTTTGTTGGTGTGGGATCAGTTTCAGTGGGTATCACCCACTGATGCGGCGGAGGTCCTTGGGACAGTGTGGGTCACCTGTTGTGAATTAGATCCGTGCCTGTCCTGGCTGGTGAAGGCCAGCTGGGAGACATTAGGGTCGTTGCTGGCGGGGGTGGTCAATGCCTCCCTTAGGGAGGGCAGAGTGCCGAGCCGTCTCAAAGAGGCAGTGGTGCAGCCTCTGCTCAAGAAGCCATCTTTGGACGTCTACTCCCTGGCCAGATATTGGCCAGTTTCTAACCTTCCCTTTTTAGGGAAGGTTATTGAACGGGTGGTGGCCCGGCAGTTACAGGGGCATCTGGACCGGGTCGGTTTTCTAGTTCTGTTGCAGTCTGGCTTTCGCCCTGAGTTTGGCATGGAGACTGCACTTGTGGCCTTGGTTGATGACCTACACCATGAATTGGATCAGGGGCTACCCCTGAGGATGGCCTGGAGGCTACAGCTGGTGCAGAATGCAGCAGCCCATCTCCTAACGGGGATGGGACGCCGTGAGCACATTACACCTGTGCTCCGTACTCTACACTGGCTGCCTATTGTCTTCTGGGCCCAATTCAAGGTGTTGGTGATGACCTATAAAGCCCTCAATGGCTTGGGTCCTGCTTATCTGCGAGACGGCCTCAGGCCCCAGGTCATTTTGTGGCCCTTGCAGTCAACCGGGGGCGCCTGACTCAAAGTCCCCGGGGTGGCAATGATGGAGAGGGTGTTCTCGGTGGTCGCACCTCGGCTGTGGAACTCCCTCCCTATGGAGGCCCAGCTGTCCCCAGATCTCCCCTCTTTCCAAAGATATTGTAAGACCTGGTTGTTCTGCTGGGCCTTCAGGGAGGGGGAGGGGGGGAGGGTTTTTCCCCTGCCTTTTAGCCTTCTGTTTTTGGTATTTTAATATTTTAAACGTCTGTAGTATTTTTAAAGGATTTTATGGTTTTTTTTACTGTTTGTGTTGTTCGCCGCCCTGAGCTGCAGTGTGCAGGAGGGTGCAGGATATAAATACCTGTGATAATACATAATAAATAATTTTTTAAAATAACTAAAGTTGTTATATGCATAACATCCAGAAAGGTGGCACTTTCTAGTAGGGATGGGAAACAGAACAGAGTTCATAAATTTGGTTTGGTTCAGTTCGAAAATCGAGTTCGGTTCAGAAGTTTGGTTCGGTCGACCGAACTATTCGAGTTGGTCCGAACTCTGAACTTCTGAACAGAGTTCGGAAATTCAAACCCCATTGAACTAAATGGAATATTATCTTATAGGGCTGGGTGAACAGAACCGAGTTCAGAAATGGTTTGGGTAGAAAATCGAGTTCGGTTCGGAAGTTCGGTTCAGTTGACCGAACTGGTCGAGTTCGGTCTGAACTCCAAACTGCGTTCACCCATGCCTACTTTCTAGGACTTCCACAGAACTATGTTGTGCATTTCTATTGGTGAAAGAGACTGAAGAGGGACTTTGGAGTGTAGAGACACAGCACGGAAGAGAGGGAGGGAAAAGTATTCCTTTGAACATGGAAAAATGTTTCTGTTGCTTTGGGACCAGGTCTCACCCATGCTGATACTCAGCTGTCACAAAGTTTTACTGGACCCAGATTTAATTCTCTCTCTCAAGCACGGACACAGACAGCTATCTCACTTTTTCTCATTGGGTGTCTTTGGACAGATGCCCAACAGTTGCTGGCCAGTCCCAGATCAGCCCTTGGGGTGTCTTCCCCCATCCAGCCCCACCTGGGTCAGGTTTACACAGACCTGGCAGTTGCCATGGCCCGCATCCACCTATGCAGTACCACCACCTCCTCCACACCATAGAGTTGTGGACGGATCACCCAACGTTCTAGGCTGCCACCTGCAACTCTATGGTGTTGCCTGGGGAAAACCCTGGTTGAGAGCAAAGCTGCAGCAGAACAGGCCTCAGCTCCACCTTGGGCCGGTGCCCTGGGTTTGGTTGCCCACTCCGCTGGTGGTGCTGTGGGATGTTCCGGAGCACCACAAGTGGGACTACAGCAGCCTGCTCTGCCTGCACTTGTGAAAGGCCGCCTTTAGATGGCTGGGCCACCCACAGTTGAGATGGGGCTGCTGTCCAGACCATTTGTTTACACCCATTGTGTCGTAATACACCAGAAATAAAATGTGTCAAGTCGCTCCTGCGAGTTAACTCCGTAGAATAAGTCCACACACAGGAAGAGTTAGACAGAAATAAAGTAACCCACCTAGGGCCAATCAGGAAATCTTTGGCAAAGCATGGATTAAAGCCCAGGCCTACTGTCATACTTCTGTACATTAACCACACAATTGCCATTTCCTCCTTGCAATATTGAAGTAATGTCACATTTTTTAATTTTATTTTTTTGCTCTTCAACCCTTAAATATTTTGACACTTTGGAAAAGTTTGGCTGTTCAGTTGAGCATAACTTGTAAGCAGCAGCTGCACCTGAATTTTGAGAGATGGAAAGAGACTATGACAGAGCAGACATTACTAGTGACGTGCTCAGCTGCTAAATGAAAAATGGTTAGAGCAGTGCCTGACATAGGGATTACTATGTGCTCATGCTAATGCACTGAGAAACAGAATTTGTCGACACCCCCCCCCCCCAATGAGACACAGACACATTATATGGGTTATAAAACAGGCCGCACTCTTTATTGATCAATCTCAGGCCAGTGGGTCCGGTATGCTAGCTAATCATCAACTGTTAACTTAAGCAAAGCCCTGGATGTGCCTTCCAGTGACATTGCCTTTTAACCAAAAAACTTCACCCCTTCGACAGGTCACTGGCTATGGCTGAAGGGAGCAAGTCCTTTCTGGGTGTTAGGGAGGTACACTAGTTTAGGGGTACACAGCCGCACTTTAGGCGCAAGGGCACCCAGTTGGGTTAAAGTATCCCTCAGGGTCTTATAGTGGTGAAGAGAGCATGCTACACGAGCAGTCTCACACCGAAACTCATCACAGGGACTGGGAAGCGACAGGGTGCCCACCCTAAGACTCTTCCATGCCCATGTACACAAGGAAAAGGGACAGGGGTGCAGGACCAGTGGTGGTATAGCGGGGGGTAGGGCCCAGGGAACCCCGGGACAGGGGGAATCAGGAAGGGACGGGATACTCACACGGAATCAAGGGGTACCGGAAGGTTTACTAGGAACAAGAAAATTCACACACCAAACACTCTATAAACACTCAGTCACTATCCCACACACTCACCTTTCTCTCAGTTCCCTCACACTCTGCCACGCACACTGCCTTCGTCTGTCACTTCACTCTCCACACTCTCTCTCTCAAGGGCCAGTGTCTCGGCACAGGGTCCGATCACCAGCACTGGTTGTTGCTTGCCTCAGGGTTAAATAGTCTTGCCCTCTGCCTTAGCGTGCGGAGAGACGCCACCCCACTTCCGGGTCTGAATCACGCATGCGCCCTGTGCTCCTGGTTGCCGGGGTGCTGCCCGATGCTACGTTGTCAGGTGCGTGCTCCGCGTCCCCTGTTATCAGCAAGGGCGGAGGTACACCAGCTGATGAAACCTTAGGCCATTTTTAGACGAGCGTGGCGGCACCTGCGCTTGTTTCTCAAAAGAGCCAGCAGCCCGTTCCACACGTGACGCTGCCGCCGAATACGCACATGCGCGGGCGATGCACATCCATTTCCAGCTGCGAACTGACCGGGTCAGCGATCGAGGCTGGTCAAACGCGGCCAGAAATGAAAGCGCATCACCCATGCATGCGCGTATTCGGCGGCAGCGTCACGTGTGGAACGGGCTGCTGGCTCTTTTGAAAACAAGCGCGGGCGCCGCCGCGCTCGTCTAAAAACGGCCTTAGTGCGCCATCGGGGGCGAGTTCCCCAATGGTACGAGCGCAGCTGCGCACATCTCCTTCCCAAGCCTCTATTCCTGACACTGGGCCAGAGTAAGGAGTTTCCATGTCCGCAAGGTGTAGGACTGTGCCTGTCCTTCTTCACCCTCCTAAGACACCCCTCTCAGAGACTTGATACCAGTGCATGCTGTGCCCGGCATTGCCTGGGTATCACTTCCCCATCTCTTAAGGAGATGACTCTAAATTTCCTATAACCTTACCTAATTATCCTACTATCGCATACTGGACCCCTGCTGAGTGCGACAATTGTCCATTCATCCAGATTCAACAAAGATGTTTCTGATGTAATATCAAATTATACCTGATTGTGTCTAATTATATGAATCATCATCCTTCTTGTTCAAATTACCCTATTTAATAAGCCAAATCAAAGCTGCCAGATTGGATCCAGTTCAATTAAAGTATATAATATTCATTCCTTTAACACTCGAATGAAAAATGAACAATCTATTTAACCTACTCGAACACTGTGAAGGAGGTAAAAAATGACCCTTATTAATAAGGCTACTCAGGAAAATTCCTCATTGGTTCCTTAATGACAACCAGAATTCTCGCACAGTGCTAGAGGGGAGGTGGGTGGGGCTGACTGCTCGGCCTCCAGAACCCGAATGCTGCTTTCCTTGCAGCACGGGAGGACAGCCCCTCCTACAAGGAGCCGCCTCCCAGCCCACATGACTGCGCTTCTTCGCGCCAATGAACTGGCTGCTAAGCAACTGCCGGGCTGAACAGCGCGGGCAGCCTTCTAGCAGGAGTCCACCTGCAGTGGCTCTCTTCTGCTCCCTGGGGGGAGGGGGGGCGCTACAAATCCCCTTCGCCGCCATTTTTGCAGTGAAGGGCCTTATAGCACTCGCTGGAATAGTCTCACTTTTGTTTGCCATCAGTGAGGCAGCAGTTTCAGACAGAGGAGAAGCAAAAGGGGAGGAGAACAAACTGCTTCTAGATTCAATGCTTTTCCTCTTCAAACTGTGCTAAAGAAACATTAGAAATAAACCCAGAAGATTGAAAAATCTGGAACTTTAAGGTGTGTGTAAAAATGCCCAGTGTGTGCTGCAGCCTGGAAATGATTTGTATATCGTGTTCGCCAACAGAACATGGCTACAAGATATTCTAATTTAGAAAGCAAAATTATGTACTCCTCATTTTTTCCACGTAAGTACATACTTTGCCTCCTACTCCCAAATACCTTCACTAGGCTTGAAGTGAATACTGAGGTACAACTGAGTTAAGGACGTACTAATTTGATTTAACTATGTGTGAAAAAAAGCCCTTGTGGTATCCAACCCTAAACAGCCCCATATTTGCGAATTAGAATTTCTGAAAGCTTTAGCTGGTCAAATAGCATCTCTGAAATTTTGCAGTTTCACTTCATAGAAACTTCACAATATTTGTCAAAATTTTGATTCTAATCAGAATTTGAATCCAACTCTAGTACAGTATTTTATGCATACATTTGTATGCATATTTCCTGCCTTTAGAAGTTGCTTTTGGTTTAACAGAAATTCAGAGGAAGGCCCTTTTGGAAACTAGCAAAATGTGATTGTTACATAGATTCACATTTTTGTAGCCTGGTGCCATTTAGCATAACAGTCTAGAATTCATTGCCCAAAAAGAGTGTGCATCTCCCAGTGGCCTAAAATATGATGTGAAACCTATACAATTTCCTAATTTCTGTAGTTTCTGTGAAACCCCATAATTCTCTGTACTTTCTTATCTCTGATGCTCTATAGAATTATTTACTTTGGTGGATCCTCTTATTGAGATGGGACTGAGTTCATAACCATAAAATGGTCTGATGCTCTGTACTCCTTATGCTTCATTGGGCTGTTCCAGCTGAGCAGTACCTATGAGCTACAAATACCATTCTGGAGTACAGAAATGCAGCACAAAGACAAGAAGCACTGAAAATCGCTGAATACCTCCTACAAGAGATGGAACTTATTAATGTGAGGTATATTTAACTGCATCCTGCATCAGAAAGATAATCCATGTCACTACTTTGCAAGATGTAAAAATAAATAAGGTTCAGACTGAGTTCAACTATCTGAAGTTACAGATTAGGCAGTCTACCCCCTTGCACTATGTTTATCGCACAACAAAGGACCAAATACTTAAGCTGACTATCAGGTCTGCATGTCATTGGTTGTTTATAAAATGCATAAATTAATATGAACTCGAGTGAATTCTGTTTGTCCCTAGTCACATCATACGTCACTCATGGCCCTTCATAGCCAGGATGCATTCCTTTACTTAAGAACTTTACTTTTTAACTCTATTTACATTGAGGATGAGCTGTTACATGCTATTGTAGGAAGGTTGTGAATTAATTTGGATACTAGACTCTCTTTTTAAGTAGGAAGAAGCTAGTGAGAGGAACAGAAATCATGTCCCATTTAAAAGGAAAATAATTATTTGGCGGTGTGTAAATTATTAGATTAACAAGGTTTCCTGTGATTTATCATTACACGTTGGATAGGTTGTACCAACTCAACAAGGGGTAATTCCAGACGTGACGGGCCCTTCAGCCCACCACACTGAACCCTAGACCGGGATCTGTCTTGGATCCTGGTCCGTGATCAGACCAGCCGCCCTTTAGACGTGCTGGCCTGATCTCTGAGGGGGATTGGGGAGGGGCTGCATGGCATAATGTGTGGCTGCTCAGCCCTGCGCTCCACCGGCCGCCCGCCCTCGGGGAGACGGGCAGGGCGCAGTGGCCAACCAGCTCGCTGCGCCCAATCCTGTACCGTGGTCTGGGCCACAGTCAGGACTTCGCTCCATTCCTGATTGTGGTCTAGCTAACCACAATTCTGGAGGTGAGACCAGCCTCACCTCCAGAATTGTGGTTAGTTTTGAAGCCCGCCAGGAATTCACCATGGTGAACATCTGGTGGGGCTCAAACAGATGTTCGCGCGATCACAGCCACCACACTGAATCCACTGTGTTTCAGTGTGGTTGACTGTGATCACGTTACGTCTGAAATTACCCAAGGTTATTAAGCACTTGAGTGACTCTATGCAAGTTAATAAGTTGAAACGTGAGTCACCCTGAGCCTAAGGGAAAGGGTGGGATACAAATGTAAATAAATAAAGTATTCCTATTCTGTGGGGCTTGGGCAAAATTCTGCCTATGCTTAATTGTCTTGGCCCTTGCAGAACGGTGGTGTATTATGATAAGTCTGGCAGAAGGACATGACTAGTTAAGTATTTTAACCTTTATAAGTGACTCCCTGAAACATTAAGAAGCCTCAGCCCCTTGAAAAGGAAAGTATTGCAAACTTGCAATATGCATATGAGCTGAATTCTGGAGCAAGTCAGGAGAGGCCTTGGCAGAGAAGGAAGGGGGTGGGGGAATCATATTTCCTTTAGCGTGCAGTTCTTAAAAGCTTCCGGTCAGAAAGAAATAACACAGAAAAAAGCTTCTACTAAAGTAGCCTGGAATTAACCAAGATGGAAAATTTTAGACATATCTGAGAAAGTCTCTGTATGATTCAGGTCCCTCAGATAGGGATAGTCTCAAGTTCAAGGCAGCCTAGCAGAGAACATGGGGATACACAGGCCTAAACAGCACGTATTTCTGAGTTCATTGTGCTACTTGGATAGTGGCCAAAATACATTGTGTGTTACACACAAACGATGTTCATAAAGGGGCCCATTTAAGAGGAAGCAATTATATTGCAGCACATAAATCATTAGATAATTTTTGGGAAGGAAAGGGTGTTGACTTTTTGCTTACTGTAGAAAGTATCTTGCTGACACACAACAAGGAGTATTCCTTCCACCAACAGTGCTAGTTTTATGTACAGTAGGTGTTCTGTTTGCATCCGTCACTCTTTCAAGCAATAGACTCATGCTGGGGTACTCAGACCTCAACAAAGTCACATTCCAACTCATGCAATACACAAAGAATAATTTGTCTGGCTCTGCAGTTTCCAAATCCCTTTAGACACATGAAGGACATTTTTAGAATACCAAATATGCATTCAGTGACAGGCCAGACAAAGTGGCATGTTACAGTATACTGCTAGCTGAAGAGAGATGTCAGAGAAAGACAGTATACCTTGTGTTTCACAGCCAGGTTTTTAAAAGTATGCAAAATTGCTTTAAAAAAGCAAGCAAGAAACTCTTTAAATTTATTATTAAAAAGTGGAGGGTAAATTGATACACTCACTCCAACCATGCCCCACTTTGCTAATTACTTGTAAGGTGCAGGAAAAAAATCAAAAGTTTTCAGGAATAAACTTGACTCCAGTCTTGCAATGGAGAGAAAATTGTGGCCATGTCCAGCTGATTTCGGTGGGCATATGTATCTGCTTGTAGGGATCACATTGCAGATGCAAGATCTATGTTTGTAATTTATTTTGGTGTTGGAGTATTTCATCATGCTCCCTTAGCTTGCAAGGTCTGTGGCTCTGTGAATTCATTTGTTTGCATCACACAACTGGGGTGCATAACAATGAAGCATTAGAACAGAAGCTCACAACAAAGTAGGCTTTAGGGGAAAGGAAGCTTTCTCTCTCGCAATACACATTTCTCAGGGTAAATCAAAGGGGAAAATATGCAAAAACTACATTGCAATTTGCTTTTAATCAGTTTAGCTCATAGTTAATTTAAGAGCATTAACACATTCATAGCTAGCAATACATTTTTAAACAGAGAGCTTCATCCAATGGAGTTAAACTGAGCCAACTATATTGTTTGAAAAATATACACTTAAAAACCCAAGGAGAGGAACTGAAAATTAAAGGAATGGAAATTTTCAGATCAGCCTTCATTTGTTTGCTAACATCCAGAGGGCTAAAAATAAATATATTTACTTTTCATAGTTGACTTGGGTTTAACCAGGAGAGAATCTAAGAAGTCCATTACAGGTCAGTTAAATTTTAACATATTGCTTTTACTGCAAGATTGCAATCTCAGAGACAACATCCAGAGTAAAGAAGGTGTTATCAGTGTAACTAACCTGATTTGAAAATGGGTAGTAGGTAACCTTCAAAAATTGCCAATATAAATGGTCTTCTGATTAAAGTCTGTTTTGATCATGATGAAATGTACTCCTTGGACTCGATTCACAAAACATCCCTGCTCTTTTTAAAAGCCTTCTGGGAGACGATGAAATATAAGAAATTTACTCCAATAAACTCATTATTAAACTGTGAATAGGATCTATGGGAGGAGAAAACCCAAGGAATGCAGGATGGGTTCCTACAGTAACCTCTGAACAGAATATTTGAGGAAAGAAGCTTTTTTGAAATTTTGTACTTCCTTTCCTGGACAAAACATTTTTCTGGACCAACATTCCAATTTTCTTTGCATGGATGAGAGAATTTTGTACTAACAAATTTATACAGGACAGTCCTGGCTTTTGAAGGCTTTGTCCATTGTCCTTTATGCATTTTTGTCCTGTATTTTCCACATGCTGCTGGTGCTGCCACTTTCGCTCCCCACCCAGAAGTCATGATCTCATGACTTCTGGGCAGGAACAGTGGCATTGGCAGCATGTGGACTTGGAGCTGAGCCAGCGATCCCACCACTGTTTGTAGGGGAATGGGGAGGGAAGTGCTAAGGTTACCATAGCATCCGGATTTATCAGGACATGACTAATTTTTTAATCTACCCAACCCCATCTGGGTGGATTTTTAAAATATGCACCCAGTACCATTGTATCCCTTTCCCCAGCCCTTTCCCTGCATTTGTTGCTCAGCCATGGCTAGGGGAAGAAGCTCTGAGCCAGTTGGGCTCTTCCTCCCCCCATGTCCTAGATTAGTTCCCCTCATGTCCTGTATTCTGGGCATGTGTCAGTGACCACCCTATAGTCAGACCATTACCTTCCGAGGGCCCAGATTCCTGCCCTCCTTTGACCCGATCAGGGTGGTGGACCAGTTAAAATGGTCCTCCCCCAGACACTAATGGATCCAATAGTATTCCAGAACTCTCTTGGGAATTTACGCGCTGACTGTAACAGCCTCCCTGTTGATGGCCTGGTTGATCTGTAGTATGCTATGCTGACCTGGGCTACTGACACAGTGGCACCCAGATGTTTGCTTCCACTGTGGTAGCAGCACAGGTCACCCTGATATATGGAGGACCGGAGGCTTCTTAAGCAAGAGAGCAAACAGTTAGAGTGCAAGTGGCACTTGACTCATACCAAAGCTGACCGACTGCAACACAGACTGTTTTTGAAGGACTATCTTGTGGTAGCAGCAAATAAAGCTTTCTTCACTGCTGCCATAGCATCTGCAAAGTGCTGTTCAGAGGAGTTCTTCCGGGTGATGAATAGCTTATTAAACCCTACTTGTTCCCACTTGGAGTTTCTAACTAACTACTCATTAGTTGCTTGCTGGGATGAGTTTGTCACCTACTTTGCAAATAAAGTCACTCGTAATTGGCTCTATGTGGGCACTGCTAGTTTGGGTGCAGAGTCAGAGTTTGGAGTTGGGGAGGCTCAGTCTTGTCTGGTTTGCTTGGATCAGTTTCTTAGTCTTGCCTACCGATGCAGAGGCTATGCCTGGAATAGTGTGGGCAACCAGCTGTGAACTGGATCCATGCCCGTTCTGGCTGGTGAAAGCTAATTGGGAGACACTGGGGCTGTTGCTGGCTGGGGTTGTCAGTGCCTTTAGGCCTCAAAATTGCAGCTCTCTGTCCTCTGCTCAAGAAACCATCTCTTGATGTTGACTCCTCTGCCAGCTATTGCCCCATCTCTAACCTTCCCTAAAAATAACTTTTTAGGGAATGTTATTGAACGGGGGGGGTTGCCTCACAGCTCCAGGCATATCTTGATAGTACTGAATTCCTGGACTCAAGTCAGTCAGGCTTTTGCCCTGAGCACGGCGCTGACTGAGACTGCATGTGTGGCCTCGATTGTTGATCTCCGCTTGGAAACTGACAGGGGGAATTGTACCCTGTTGATATTGTTAGATCTTTCAATGGTCTTTAATACAGTTGGTCATGGGGTCTTGTTGACGCAGCTGCAGGACCTGGTAGGGGTATATGGGACCGTTCGAGTGGTTCAGCGCCTTCCTGGCTGGGAGGACCCAGAGGGTGGTGGCTCATTATTTAATTTATTTATTTATTTTAAAACATTTAATATCCTGCCCCTCGTACAAGGCAGTTCGGGGCGGCTTACAATATATAAAATACATACAAAACCTATATAAAACAATATAAAGTAATAAAAAAACAATATAAAAAAGGTGGAAAAGATGGGAGCTCCTTTATGGGGTCCTGCAAAGTTCCACCTTGTCTCCACTCCTGTTCAATGTGTATCTGAGGCCCCATGGCGAGATTGTTTGGAGATTTGGACTGAAGTACCATCAATATGCTGGTGACACCGAGCTCTCTCTCTCTCTCCTTCATCTGACCTAGGTCCTGCAATCTTGGTGCTTACCCGGTGCCTGATTGCCATTGGGGACTGGATGTGGGCAAGCCAATTGAGGCTGAATCCAGTCAAGGCCAAGATAGGGCTGAAACAAAGTCTTTGGAAAACTTCAGAATTCTGCTAATATTACGGTATTTGGTTCGGAAATTCCGAAGTTCTGAGGACTGAGGCCATTATTCAGAAAACTTTGGAAACCGCTACATGCGTGGGGGTGGGGGTGGGGTGGGGGCTGGTGGACAGTTGAGCTTCCCTTCTTCTGGAAATGAAACTTAGTGCCATATTTGGTATGGGAGGGGACAGTTGAATTATGGTAAGCCAGATGACAAGCTTTTAATTGTCTGGCAGGGCAAAATAAAAGTGGCTGCAGCCATTTTATCCATTCTCTTTGGTGAATTTGGCTGGGTGCTACAGTGCTGCTGGATCTGTAAGTAATCAGCAGGGGGAGGGGGGGAGAGGGAGGGGAGGAGTGCCTGTCCTGTTCATAGGGCCACTGCTGGGGGATGGGGGTTACATTTATCTTTATCATGCCATGCAGTTTTAAAAAAATAATAATTGGGTGTCACATTGCTTCTAGTTCTGCCTGCTGTTTGGTTGGTACTTGGCACCATGAGGCCAGAGGGATCTCTCTGTCTGGCTCCACTTCCCCTTGCCAGGTCTGTTCAAGTTACCAGTGCCACAGTACCAATGTTATGCCAAGAGCATGCCCCTGGGCGGGGTGGGTGGGTGGTGGGTGAATGTCTGGTTTCTTAATTTTGTGACTGCTGGGGCCTGGGCTTGCTGGTTTTTGGTGGGTTTTATTTCTCCATGCAGTTGCAGACTATTTTACAAGGCTGGCTGGTTTTTGGTGGGATTTATTTCTCCATGCAGTTGCAGACTATTTTACAAGGTTGTTATATTCTTTTATTATTTATTATTATTAACAAACATTTATATAGCGCCAGCAGTGTACCTGGCACTTTACAAAGTAATAAAATAGACACGGTCCCTGCCCCTAGGGCTTACAATCTGAGAGACAGGAGCTGGGGGAGAGACTTAGGAAGGGGAACAGAGGGAGAGACAAGGGGTCTAACATTCATGAAGATGCGCGTACTTGGCTTGGTTACGATGAGAATGAGAATTCTTCTTGAGCGAATGTCCCTCGCTAGCCTGCATTTTTGTGCATTGCTTAGTTGGCATAATGACTCAAGTGGGTGCACTCACTGCTCATGGTGGACCATGCTGTGGGTACACTGCTGTTGTTTTTTTTGGTTTCTGCAAGCAGTTGCACTTTTCTGGGGTTGTCTTCTGGAGCAATTGTCCCACTCTTGCTAGCCTGTTTTTCTGGGTAGGTTTTTGGCTGTGGGTTCAAGAACTTTGCAACAACTTTCTGAAGTTTCCCGAGGTCCAGAATTCCAAGTCCAAATTCTGAAACTTTGGAAACAGTGCCAAAAGGCTGCCAAGTTCTTGGGCCGATTATTTGGAACTTCGGTATTTGACTCGAGTACTCTGAAGTACTATTTGGTACAGCCCTAGACCAAGATGATGATGGCTGGCCAATCATGTGACCTGGGGGATGTAGGAACCCCTGTTATTGATAAGGTCCAGCCTCCCTTGTTCACTCAAGTTCGCAGCCTTGGGGTGCTCTTGGATCCACTGATGCACCTGGATTGCTTAGTTGTAGCAGTGGTCAGGAGCACTTTTCACCAATTTCATCTGGTGAGAAAGCTGCAACCTTTTCAAAAAAATCAGACGGGGACCTGGCCATCATTGCCCATGTCTCTGTAACCTTGAGGCTAGACTACTGCAATGTGCTCTGTGTGGAGCTGCCCTTGATGACTATTTGGAAGCTGCAGTTGGTGCAGAATGTGGCGGCCTGCCTTCTGTTGGGGGTGGGTCACTGGGAGCACATTACAGCAGTGCTCCAGAATCTGCACTTTCTGCCAATAGATTTCCATGCATGATTCAAGGTGCTGCTTTTAACCTATAAGGCCCTAAACGGCTTGAGCCCAGGTATCTGAAAGACCACCTCTTCCCTCATGTTCCAGCATGGCCTCTGAGGTTGGCAGAGGGTGCCCTCTTATGAGTACCAACTGCCTGTGAAGTTTTTGCAACAAGGGCACGCAGAGAGGCATTCTTGGTAGATGCCCCACAATTATGGAACTCCCTCCCCTTGGTTTACCTAAGTCTGAGTCTGCTCATCTTTCAGAAGAGATGTAAAACTTTTTTGTTTGGCCAGAGCTTTGGCAGGGATAAGGTTGGGTGGAATTGGGTGGTGGGTGTGGCTGGTTAGTTGTTTTTATATGTTTTTGTGTGTGTTGAAAGTTGTCCTGAGCCTTATTGGGAAGGGCAAGGTAAAAACTGGAAAAATAAATAAATAATAATTTATCTATCACCCTCCTGCCTTTCCAGGGCTGAACCTACCATTCTAAAAGGTATCCAATTGGGAAAAGCTTTTCTATCATTAGCATGCCTCCCAGCAGTCCCTACTTAGGAAGGACAGTCCCTCTTTGGGTCCTGCATCCCACCTTCCCTCTTTCAGGAGAGACAAAGACTGGTATCCAAGCTTCAGGCACCTGCTTCATAGCAATTGGGAGATGATGGAATGACAGGAAACTAATTGGAATGATAAGCAGGAGAGTTTCTGTTCCTCTTTATGCACTTGGAATGTTGGGAGGTGTGTGCGCATGTGCAAGGGGGCGGAACTTACTTGCTGAGGAGTGGAGCTTGTTGGCTGAGGGGTGGGGCTTCTTCTGGCCGCTAGAAATGTTGGAAAATATTGAAAATTGAAATGGAAAAAATTGAAAATGTTGGGGGAAAAAAATGGAACAGTGGTTCCCCCATTTCTTGCTATGTAACCTCATGCTGAGGCTTCAGTATAATCCCATGACCCTGGCCAGCTACAAAGACAATGCAAAGTAATGTATGTCAAATGGAAACATCACCACCTCTGCAAATGGTGCATCCCCACTTCAAGTCATGGCCCATAGGCTTGGTAACTTTTGCATTAGAGGCTGGAGATGACAGTGATCAGAGTGAAAACGTATTTTTCCTTTCTTTACTATTTACAAATCATCAACAGAAATGACCAGCACACCCTTCAGGGCATTAGGCACCAGCGTTACCAGTAAGCACCAGCATGAGTCTCACTGAAATGAATAGAACTCCTACTGGAACTAAGGGCTCACAACAGTGCTAACTGCCCTGAAGAATTCACTGTATATAAGAGTTTATAGCAGGCCCTGGGAAGTCTTACAGGCCAATTAGAGCATGCCCTTATGGAAACTTCACTGTACTCTTTCACTGTAAATGTACACAGCTCTTAGCTCACACAGAATAAAGGAGAATAATAAAGGAGACAGCATGGGACCAGTGTGTCACAGAGTGATTTTTTTACTGTTTTCTTTTCAGGGGAAGATTTATTTCACTCCCATTTAATGGGGCAAAGTTCAGTGCAAAGGGGATTGGAATGCACCACTCCTACCTTGCTGTGATCCAAGAAGTTGGGCAGAGAGGCCTTTGCAATGCAGCCATCCCTCCTAATGTGCACAGCAGAATGAGGCTCACAAAGTAAAGCCTGGTCAGCCTGAACATAATTTGAATATTCCAAATCTTTTGCAAGTGTGAGAGCAACGTTGTGCTGCTTATACATGCATACAACACAAATGAACAGAGTCGAGACGAATCGTATTGTGAAGCTTGTCTGAGATCAATGACAGTGGGTGTTTTTACACACACATTTCTCCTGGATGTTTGCTGTTACAGCCTGAACTTTCAGTGTGTCTAAATCACTCACCCAGATCTTAAATATCTGGCTCTTTGAACTTTTGCATAGAACTTCTCCCAGAACGTTTGTGTGTAAAACGTTCTCCTGGTAAACTGCTTTGCTCCAGGCAGCTGTGGTCACTTGGTTTCCATGGCAGCCCCTCACAACTATAGCTGCGGCTATTTTAGGCTGCGTCATGGCAGTATTTGTGTGAAGAATTAATCCAGGAACTGCCTCAGGGAAGTGTGTGTGAGAAGAATGCATCCAGAACTTACTTGTGGACTTGTAAACCCAGAAGACTGAAAGACCAGCAGTTTAAGGTGTGTGTAAAAATGCCCAGTGAAACCTTTGATGTCTTTAGCAGCATACATGCTAACTTTAGCAGGAGATGGGGATTGTTCCTGGGGGGAGCAAAACATATTGCTATACCGGTAGCATTAGAATGGGGTTGAGGAACTGAAGTAATAAACCCACAAACTGATATGACAGTTTGCCTTTTAATAAGCCCTCTCAATTCTATCTTTTCTAGACACCCATTGACCAAACTAACTTCATCGACACCAAACCCTCATAGGTGTGAAATGTTTGGCTTGGGGGCAGAGTAGTTTGCTAAAGGGAGATGCTGTCAGACTGGTGGCTGCAAAGTGGCAGAGATAAGATTGTGGTGCGTGGTCTCTGGTAGCAGTAACAATCTTCAGGCAAGTGCTGGAGAGTGAAGAGGAGGAGATTACTGTTAGGTGCCTAGATTTTCATTTCCTGGCTTTGGTGGGTCAGGTGTGCTCTATGGGGAGCAACTGAAATTGCTTCACCAAAGGGTTTTCAATAATTAAAATTTTAATTTTTAATACTTAGAAATAAACAAAGCTCTGTGAGGATCAGAGGACTTCTGTGGGAGGAAAAGGTCAGCTCTGTGTGCTTGTAGCGGGGGAAAAGTGAGTATGGGCTATTTCCCCAGCCTTGTGAGATCTGGCACACACTCCCCATTGTTGAAGGTTTAAAATCTATGGCTGTTTTTAGATGGGACATGCCCATGTGGGTCCACCCATCCCGACAGACTCAGGTGCCCGTCTGAAGGTGGCGCAGGTGGAGGCATGCTCCTGCAACCCACACACTGCCCATCCATGCCCCCACATGGAACAACCTGGGTTTTTTCTGGTTGCTCCATGTGAGAGGCATGAGTGGCAGCATGTGTATTGCAGGTGCACACCCATCCCCCGCTGTCTGAATGCCCCCCACTCATCGGATGTGCGCTCCAACCAGTGCATATTGACCCGGTTGGGTCTGTCTAAAAACGGCCTATGAGGTAGCTACACACAGTTTGGCAGAGCTGTGTATCCTCAAATTTTGTGACTGCTATAGGGATCTTCTTTTCTTTTCATCATTTGGGCAGGTATTTTATAGGCAAAAAAGTCTGTGCAGAGTTCTATGAAAAGAATCCTGTGCAGAGTGAGTTTTTCTTTTTTTGTCTAAAGGTTGTTAGACTAATGTGCAGAAAAGCCTATGCAAGGAGGTTTATTCCCAGTTTTAAGCTCACTTGGAAAATGCTCTTCCATGGAAAACAGCAGGGCTTAGACATGGGCGAACAGAATGCGGTTTGGATGTTCAGACATTCAGTTCGAAACCCAAGTTCAGGTTCGATGGTTCGGTTTAGCCAAGTTCGGTTTGGCTGAACTTGGCCGAACATTCAAAAATAGCGCTATCAATCCTGAAACTGAAATGAAACCGAAACTGAATTTTTGGCCCTGAAAAGACATTTTCCCCGCCCCCGAACTCATCCAAACACAACCGAACTGTTCGGTCGTTCGAGAGTTCAGTTCAGACGTTCGGTTTGGACGTCCGAACAGACCGAGTTCGGTCTGAACATCCAAACCACTTTTGCCCATCCCTAGCAAGACTGTAAACGCTCACAGTTGAATTGCAAGTCTTGTGGTTTTTTAGGAGTTTAAAAAGCCACCAGTTTCATTGAGGCTAGCTATCCTGTGAACTGTGCAGTCATATGGCTGCAGAAAAATCTTTAAAAGTTGACTGCAATGTGTTATAAAGGCTCAGAAACCAGAAGGCAAACAAAGAGAAGTCCAAGGCTGTGATTCCCAACCACATACTCCAGAGATGTTGCTGATGACCAGAGGGCTTCAATGGAACTACTTCAGAGTAAGTGGTTACTCATGGATCATAAAGATTGAAGCCATTCTCGAGTTTTTAGGGTTCTAGCACAGCGTTTTTGAACATTTCAAGGCTGGCAAGAGATTTATCCTACGTCAAGAAGTTTCAGCTTCTGTCAATTCTTTGCTTTAAAAAGTATCCCTATTAAGATCTCTTTTGGAAATAAGACCCCTACCGAGTCCACTGTCTTGCTGTCCTGGTGATTCCCTATAAGTGATTTCAGTTTTGCGATAATCTTAACGATAGTAGGAAAAGGTAAAAATTCATAAAAGGGAGCCAACAATACCACTGTGCTGGGCCAGATCTAGGCAAATGCCGACAGCGCCCCCACTCCCCATACATCGGGTTCACCGATAAATAAATTTTAAATGATAATATGAATGCAAGAAACACTACCCTAAAACACAGGCGCACAGAGTCACAAATGCAGGAAACACTGGCCAATGCAGGGTCCATGTTCAGAGGAAACTGAATAAGGCAATTCAGGACAGGTAGTGCCCCATCCAACAGAAAGGGCTCATGAATACACCAGAAACAACAACATAGGTGTATTATAGACCCACAGGGGCATCAGAGCAGGGAGGCCTGGCCCCAGAAGGGAATGTTATGTTTAACTGATCAAAGATTACCTACGGTAACATTATCTGTTTTCTAGTGGGTGAGGCAGCGCATGTCCACCAAACATTCCTATGTTAGGAGGGACTCCCAACTTCCCTGCATCTTTCACTGCTGCTGTCTGGACATTCAAGACCACACTGCCACCCTGTATGCTGGAGACAGGATTGGCAATTAGGAAACAAAGGGTTCTGTAGAGATGTGCAGGTAAACAGCAGAATGCCGCTTTTATCTATCTATCAAGGTAACTCCCTCTTCTATGGGCTTCCAGCTTCTCCATCGCTTGCAGCTTGTTCAGAATGCAGTAGAGTGGCTGCTTGCCGGTTTGACCAGCTGTGCTTATATTATGTCTGCCCTGAGTTCTCTGCATTGGCCACCTGTAGAACAGCAGATTGCATTTAAGAGTGTGCTGCTGGTTTTTAGAGCCCTGATTGGTATAGGCCCTGGTTCTATTCGAGACCTGCTCTTGGAATCTCACCCTGGGGGTTATCTGCACTCAGGAGCCCCCCGCTGTTTGTGGATCCCACCATCATGCTATAAGTCAGCAGGTGATGGGGGCCTTTGCTGGAGGGGAGGGGAGGGTTCTTGGTGTGGAACTTGCTCCCTCCAGATATTCATCTCGGTTTCTCACCTTCAGGAAGCACATGTGAACTTCTTTATTCTCCAGGTGCTTTTCAAGATCCACTGCAGGTTTCCCTTGATGTAGTTTTTCCTCTTCTTTTTCCTTCTCCCTTCTAACAGTTTTTAAAGTATTTTAAGTTAGGTGTTCCATTGTATTTTTAATGTTGTGAAGCACTCCGAGTGCTATCTGGCAGAGGAGTACTATACAAATAAAATGTATTATTATTAAATGTCTTTCAGCAGTGATTGCTGTATAGGTCCAACACCCATGGTTGCTTTACAAGAGGTGGAGACCCTACCTATGCAACTTACATACTTACCACACTGGTACATAACAATCCCTGGCTCAGCCCCCCAGTACCATGTGCAGAGCCCATTACCTCTCCCACATCTTCCATGAGAAGAGGTTCTTCCTCATACAGTGGCTGTGTGTTGGGGAGAATCTGGACAGTTTTTGAGTCAGAGTAGGAGGAGCATGGCTTGGAGACATCATTACTGATGTTGCCAAGTGGTCCCCTCCTGCCTCTCCAGTTAAGTTCGCCTGCCCAGCATCTGCAGTGCAAGCTCTGGAGTCTTGCCCCCATGAAGCAAACACACCAATGTACACACTACTACTAACAATAATTTCTATAGTGCTACAGGCATACACAGCACTTTAGTGTTAGATTTTGGAGACCGGTCATTGCCCAGTGGGCTTACAACCCAAGATTGACAAGGGTGAGGGGAACACAAGAAGAGAGAGACTCCCATTTTTTACAGATGGGGAACTGAGGCTGAGAGGTTGTGACTTGCACAAGACCACCCAGTGAGTTCAGGACTAGGGTGGGATTTGAACCCTAGTTTCCCAGGTCCAAGTCCAACACCTTATCCACTACACCACACTAGCTCACCTGGGTGTTGAGGCCCCATACTGCAGCACAGTCAATGTACTGATTAATCTAGCCCTGTGAGCATCTGTGTGTTCAATAAAAACGCGGCAATGACTGACTAGCCTGGTACTTCCACAATGCAAAGAAAAATGTTCTCAGTCTGAGGCATCTAAATCTTTTCCAGCAGTTCCAAATTTCTCCCCACTACCTGAGCTTACACTTGCTTCCTGACCAGCCTTGCTTGCTTTTTAAAGAGGACAGTGCACTTCAGGGATGAGTTTGTGATTAAAAATTCTGGCTGGACTTCAGATTAAGATGCGTCAGAGCTGAGGCTGGGTTGGAGTGATCTGAAGAGAGAAACTGCTCCCCGGTCGAATACTAGCAAAATATTTCTATAGCAATAACAATCTGCATAGTGTCAGTAACTGTTGTAATGTTTTGTAAAAGAAGATCACATTTCTAACTCCACATCCTTTCATAAGAAATCCAAGTGCCAGAGAGAGACAGTCCAGTCTGTACTGTATTATGTAACCAATATCCTTCCAATTTCCTGGCATACTGGTAGAGTCTGATTCAACCACCATTGAAATGAAGTGAAAACTTTCAATCATCTTTAGGCCCAAGTTACAACCTCACCTGCAGAGGCTAAATTTCAAGGTACCAAAGCTCCCACTCATCTGATGCGAATGGGAAGAATAACAGACTCTACAATTACAGACAATGCCCTGGTGCCTCATTAATGCAGTATTTTCAGCAGTGTCCCGTCTCACTCCCAAAACCTGTTCCTACTTGTGCCTGCCAACTCTTATTCCTAGAGGTGTGCAATATGACCACAAATCCCAACATTACAACCAAGTAGGGATGTGCAAACGCAGTTCAGAAGTTCAGAGTTTGGACCAAACTCGAATAGTTCAGTTGACCAAACCCGAATAGTTCGGTCAATTGAACCGAACTTTCAAACCGAATTCGAATTCAACCGAACTGTTCGGTTGAATCCAAACCAGTTCGGAAGGCCAAAAAACCTGGTTTTGAATGTACAAACTCTGTTTGGAAGTTCGGAATTCGATCGAACTCGAGTCGACCAAACCGAACTTTCGAACCAAACTCGATTTTCGAACTGAACCGAATTTCTGAACTCGGTTCTGTTTGCACATCCCTACAACCAAGAAGACTACCATTGCTCTGCTCTCAGTGGCTCCAATCATAAGGTACAAAGGGATAGAATCATGATCCAGGGTACACAGCAGGGCAACATGTGGAGGATTTAAGTTTCAACAAGTCACACCTGGTTAAATAATCACACACCGTGTCAATTGACTCCTTTCTATTTAAACAGGAGCCTACAATACAGATGGTGTCCAGAAAACCTAACATTGTTCTGCTACTGCAATGCTAACAAGACTGGAAGGCCTTCCAGACTTCTACCTAAACATGACATTCTTTGGAACAAGGGTTTATTTTAAGCCTTAGCAGTGATTACTGGTTATCCAAGAACAAACTTTCAAGAGTCAGATATAAGCCAAGTCCTAGAGAAGAATGCCCCATGAAAGTATATTTGTGGGAGCCACTAATCCAGGGAACAAAGGGTTACCTCAGATACTTTTAATAGTTTAGAATCAATCTCTGTTACGGGTATTAAATTTCAACCACAGATTAATAGTCATTGCGTTAGGCCACATTTAGTATAAACAGAGAAACTCAATGCTATTTTAATATCAGGAAGGATGCCCAGAAGGGAAGACAAGACTTGCAGTTTCTTACATTATAAACATGTAAGTGGGACTGGGCTCAGCTAGCTCTCTTGGGACATGCTACAACCATATAAAGACAAAGAGAGTGTACTGTAATCGCTGATGGAGAGTAAAAACTGAGCTTGCAAGAACCACCTATTACCCATTCCAAGAGAAGCTGGCGGCTGTGTACATGCAGTTACTTTTTCAAAGGAAAGAACTGGAAAAAGCAGGAGCCTGTTCATTTTGGCTTAAAGCGGTTCATGCAGCAGCTCAGTACATGGTTGTTTCAGTTCCAAACCACAAGCCTACAATTCTCTTCCTTCTCTTCTGCTTATCTTCGGCACTTTATCCTCCACTCCAGATATGCATAAGGCCTCAAACAATTCTGTTTCTCAGCAAATAGTGATGCTGCTGGAAACTTGTTCTTTTAGTCATGTTCTCTGGCTGGTTGTTCAAAAGAACAAAATGCCCCATTTCTCCAGACATTGGCCCTTTTTAAATGGGCCTTGGCTGGGAGGTGCGGTCTGTGAGCAGTGTGGGGGGCAGGTGCACCTGGGCGCACAGCACACCCATCCCTCCCGCATTCCCACGCACGCAGCAACCTGCATTGTTGCTGCTTGCTCCATGCGTGTGTGTGTGGGGGGGATGCGTGGGTTGTGGGAGCGCGCACTCATGCACCCCCACAGTTACATGGGATGCTCCCCCACGTGGACAATGGGTGTCCATGAGGGGGAGCATCTCGTGTAAAAAGATCACTGCACTATGGCAATACTCCAAGCACCACTGGAATAGTCCCACTCTAATAAGTGACACCACTTCACAGTAGGTGGTTTGATGCTTAGCTTAGCTCCTTCCAAGAATTTAGACTTATCCTCACAAAACCCTGAGAGGGAGGGAGTATCCTCATTTTATAGCTGTGAAAGTAAGGCAGAGAGAAATTATCTGATGGGCTTAGAATCACAGAGTGTTTGAGAAAGACAGGAACTGACCCAGATAGGGTGTTTCCAAATGAGCAAGCCGATGGGGTGGTCTGTGGCCTCTGTGTGGCTCTTCCACAGAACACCCATGCAGGTGGCGTACATGGGGAGAAATTCACATGGGCAGCTCCCAGCATGGCTACCCTGGCCATGGAGGCGGCCACTGTACATTTGGCTGGCCCCACACAGAGCTCTCTGGATTTCCCAACATTTCTTCCTGCCTGGCCAGGAGTGGGTGGTCACCCAGACAGATGGTTGAATCCATGATGCCTGTAAGGTTGGGGAAACCTTACACCAGCCTGTAAGGGGGGGGGGCCGCCTTACAGAGGGATCTGGGGTCAGACAGACAAACGGACTCCCAAGCGCTACCCACCCAGGAGGGTGTAGTTGCAAAGCAGTGCCTCGGATAACTACCCTCAGGATAGAGTAGGGCCTTAGAATCCAAGGATCCCCAGCCTAGATCATCACAGGGTATCTGGGTAGAGCGCAAGCCTTGAACCACTCCTGGGTGCCCAAGCGTTCGGGGGACCCAGGTCCAGGGGAACACCGTGACGGGGAGTTGGTGATAGGGCAGCGGGGTGAGAACCCTCAAGGGATGCAGGGGGGAGGTCAGGACAGCCACACGAGGGGTCCCAGGGCACCCTAGTGCAGGGGGGCCAGGGACACTTACCCCACGCACCTTGTCCACTTGCTCTCACTCGCCCACAGTTGTCCACTCAGTCACGCAGCCGCTCCCTCGTTCGTTCTCTCTCTCTCTCTCACTCTCTCTCTCTCTCTCTCTCTCACTCTCTCTCTCTCTTCACTCTCTCTCACTCTCTTTAGCTCAGTACTATAGCACACAGTAGTCAGGGGCCAGTCTCACAGGCAGAGCACTGTTCACCAACAAGGTGAGCTTGTCTCTGCCTGCCTTATAATCCCTACAAGGGGGAGGGGGCGGAGCCGGAGGCGCTCCGAACGTCGGGGCCCTCCCTGTGCGGCAAGTTCAGGGCCTACAGTTGTGTGAGCGGGCGCCGCCCTGGCCTCGGCGTTCTGGCTCGCTGCAGGGGGCGGGGCTAACCCCCGTTGTGCGTGCGGGGGCTCGGCTTCTCCCGCACTTCCGGGTTTTGCTCTTGGTGTTGCGGGCGTCGGCCCCGCTCGCGGCTCAGGTATCTGGTGCGCCGGGGGGAGTTCTGCTGTTTGCGGCTTCAGGGGCGGCCCTGCAGGTGTCCTTAGCATACCGGGAGGGCGAGGCCTGACAGCGCCTGAGTGGCCAAGAGGGGTAGCATTTTGTCTGAAAACACCTATAGTCTGCAAAGACAGACAAGTCTTAGTTCCCTCTTCCACTACCACACAAATCACCAGCAGCTTTTGAGTGCTGTAATTCATAGAGCTCTAAAGAGAGCATTCAGGGGAGGGGAGCAGAGAGGAGGGTGCACACTCAAGGATGGATGGATCCATGATCTGGACCCTCCCATTTCATCCCCCCCCTATCCTCAGCACACCCTTAAGTACCATCTCCCTCAACTTCTATCTGGTCTGTGGAGCTTGTGCTAATTTTCAAAGGGGTCTTTGAAAGGGAAAAGGCTCCCCCCTCCTGCTCTTGGAAAACACATGTAATGAGACTTCGGATGGCTCCTTTCCTGGAACATCATGTGTTCGGTAGTCAAACGGGAGATAGAAACATAATTTATTTAGCAATACTCTTATCATATATGGTACTTTTCTGAAAGTTGACTTGTGCTACAATAAACACACTAAAAAAAAGGGACTGTGAAGTGAAACTGGAAATAAATTTTATATGCTCGGTAAAGTTCATATCAAATTGTTTTGCAACACATCATATGCCCCAATATGGACTGCATCACAGAAAACTATACAATCATTTTTTAACTGGTTTACGTCATGAACTCCTGTGGTTCACACAGTGCAAAGACTTTTTAAAGCTGGAGATGTAGCAAGCTTCCTCCTCCAAGCCAGTCGTTCTTAAACTTTTTTGAACTGCACCCCACTCCCACTTGTCTGTGGCAGTTGAAGCCCTTCCCCCCCATCACACACACACAACATACGCCATGCTGCCTTTCCCACCCTCCTCCTCTCCTCTCCCCCCACCCCTTGTTCTCCTGACTGTTCCCCCTGCCCTTCTCCATTATTTTGGAGATTAAGAACATAAATAGTGCAAAACTGGGTCAGATCAACCGTCCATCAAGTTCAGCATTCTGTCTCCAACAGTGGCCAGTCTGGGCTGCTTGGGAGAAGTACCCAACAGGTCCCAGTGGGCAATCCATTCCCTGTTGTTCACTCCCCACTCTCGACCCTAAGAGTGACATCCCCTAAACCTGCTTTGCTAATAGCCATTAATGGACCTTCTCTCCAAGAACATAGCCAATCCTTCTTTAAACCCAGCTATACTACTGGCCTTGACCACATCCTCTAGCAACTAATTCCACAGGTTGTGCGTTGTTGAGTGCAAAAATACTTTGTTTTAAATCTACCAGTTAGTTTCATGGAGTGTCCCCTAGTTCCAGTATTATTTGAGAGGGTAAATAAATAACCATTCCCTATTTACATCTTCCACATCACTCATGATTTTATCAATTTCTCTCATACCCCCTTTGTCATCTCCTCTCCAAGCTGAAGAGCCCTAACCTGTCAATTTTCATTAGCTCAGTCAGAGTGGCTCTAGATTTATGCCGGCAATGGTGCTTCTCATGCCACATGACCCCCTCCCAAATACATTCTGCACCCTCCCCCAGGCAGCCTGTTCCCCAGCTTGAGGACCACTGATCCAAGCCATGAATCCAGTGAAAGTTTTAGATGTGGAAGGAATCTAGGGTAAAGTGCCACTTCGCTTCACATCCTAGCATGTGAAAGAGATGCGATTCTAAATAGAGGCAAAAGGGTGCCATGTAATACCAAGTTGACATATCCCAAAATACCTGGGGGAGGTTTTCACCGTGCTAAGTGCATGAACACAGATAACAAAAGAGCTGCTTAAGAATGATTTGGAACAATTTCAAAGAGTTGTGTGACATTAATGAAATCAGGTGGCTAATCACACAGACCCACGCAGATTTCCCAGTGAGTGGAGTCCTACTGATCACTCTAAAAGCCCTTTACATTACTCTAATTACATTGCATAATACATTGCATAATTGTGAGTCAAGACAAGTCAATTCAGGAGAATGTTTAAGTTTGATTCATCTCTAAAAAAAGAATCCCCCTATAAAAATGTTATGAGGAGCCACATGTTTATTTCCTTACCATGAGCTCCAATTAAAAAGATACACTTCTTTTTATTAACTGTCAATCTTACCAACCCACCCTGGGATCTGATAGACAGGGTGGGATCCTTTCTGTAACTATTGCACAGGAAAAATTCTACCATCATATAGCACAGTGAAGGGGAACCCTTTCCCTTCCATGAGTCATTTGAAAATTAGTAGAAGTTCAGAAGGCTAAACAAGAGATGCAGGTGCTTAAGGCGGTGTGCTCAGGGGGAGGGAAGGAAGGGGAGGCTCTAGATCATGGATCTATTCCATGGATCCTTGAGTGGAGATGACGCTGCCATGCCCACCTCTCCACTCCCTTTCGCTTTCCCTGAGCTCACCCATTTAATGATTGATGATAGGGACCGGATGCATAGGCCAGATCCAGGATTAGAAAAGCAGCCATGGGTAGCAGGTCCCCCACCCCTGTCAAAGGCCATGATCTTGCCAGAGGCTGAGCACTCCAACGTGGTCCAGTGAAGTACATGACCAGTTGACTTTGATGGGATTACATACTCCTATGCTGAAAGTTAAGCCCATGCCCAGGGCTGGCCTTAGAATTTGTAGGGCCATGGGTGAAAATAAAATGCGGGGCTGCACAGCCCTACCCTCCATAGCCCCACCCCTTTAGCCCTTTCCTGTAGGCCCTGCTCCCCCAAATGAGCAGATGAGAGGAGGGCAGGGTCCTGCAGGAAGCAGCCATTCCAATAATTGAGAGTTGCAGGTGGGGAAGCAAGGGCTGAAGTTCTGAGGCTAGCAGGACTGCATTCCCTGTGGGGTCCCCGCCCCGTGGGAGGCCTGGACCATGGGCCTTGCTGGCACCGCACATGCCTCTGAGATTTGCTGGATTAAGCTAGAGTGCCTGCCCAGGGTCTTGCAAGAGTGTGCTGCCCAGAAGCACACTGTACTAAGGCCGTTTTTAGATTAGACAAATCAAGTGCATCTATGTTAAAACAGCCTAGATTTGAAATGAAAGTCGCTTTGCCTGCGCTTGTACCGAGCTCCAAACTGTTTTCGAACCTCCTTTTCCCCCCTAACCGAACAAACGCGCCTTGAAGAAAAAGCGCATATTACTTGCGATCTGATCGTCTAAATCAAACAGCCGCGTTCTCGCTCATCCTGCACATCGGTCCGGAGACGTGCTCAGCGTAAACACATGCGCACACGGATTATCCGCAGCCATTGTAACACCGCGCTCTTTCCAGAGAGTTCCTTCGAAGGCACGCCGAGGCGGGAGCAATTCTAGAGGGAATGCTCCGAGCCAGCGCTGCTCGGCAAAGAGGTTGGTGTACAAGTGTTGTGGGGATATGGCTGTTTTGGTGTTTACAAAATGTGCCGGCATTACAGGGTCCCCTTCACACCCTTTTAATCTTGCGAATGGAGCGTGGTACCGCCATTTCTCCTCGTCAAGGCCTCAGTGTGTACCCCCAAACCAGAGCCGTTACATTCAACATCGTTTACCAGTTCGCCCTCCAAACCCCCCTGCTTGCCTTTCCAGTATGAACCTGGGCACTCCCGGCTCCCCACTTCTCAGCACCCATCCAGGCCCTGCATCCAGCCCGACCTCGACACCCACCCCCTCTGCACCCCTCCGGTCCCTGCATCCAGGCCAAAACCTCTGCACCCACCCTCTCTGCACCCCTCCTGTCCTCGCATCCAGCAAGACCACAGCACCCAACCCTCTCTCCACCCCTCTGGTCCCTGCATGCAACCCAACCCCTCAGCACCCAACCCTCCCAGCACCCCTCCCCTCCCAGCATTCAGCCCATCCCCCTGCACCCAACCCTCCCAGCACCCCTCCACTCCCTGCATCCAGCCCATCCCCCTGCACCCAACCCTCCCAGCA
>QEPC01014088.1:3577752-3588987 GCA_003113815.1 Sphenodon punctatus | reverse complement strand
CCTCCCCTCCCTGCATCCATCCCAACCCCACTGCACCCAACTCTCTCAGCACCCCTCCCCTCCCTGCATTCACCCCTCAAATTCCCATGCAACCACCTCTCATTTCATCACCGCCTGCACATCTTCTTCTCCAAATCAGAAACCTTGTACATACCCCTCCCAACCACACAACCTGTCCAAACCCTCCTCTCCTCACCTCAACCCCTGCAAAATCCATCTCCTCTCTCCACAGTCCCTGCATGCCTTCCTCTTACTAATCGCAAGCCTGTACAAACCCCCCACCACTACCCTACCCCCGAACACTAAACTATGCTCCCCTCACCCCCTGCACATCACCCCTCTCATCACTTCCACCCCTGTTCACAGCCCCTGTACTCAGTAGAAGCAACACAACCGAACCTACGCACAACTCCCTCTGCAAACCCCAACCCCTGGACATGCTACAATTTCACCCCAAAGAGCAGAATGCGCCCCTCCCCACAATGCAGCTTGCTCCCTCCTTCCTTGTTCATGACACGCCCCCACACACAGCACTTCACACCCATCAAGAAGCTACGTCCTACCTTACTAGATTCCCATGCTAGCAAAACACAATAGAAGCATGGTTCTTTGCACTGCAATGTGAAAGTCTGGTAACGATGCATAGACCCAGAAGCAGGAATGTATTACAAAAAGGTTTCTAACATGCCAAGACTCATACAACTGTTTCTCACAATTTATTACCCACAGTACTTGCTTATCTCTCTGTGGAAAATTAAGTTTAATATGTCTTCTGCTTCCGACACAACAACTCAAAATCCTCACCCGTAGCACTGGTCCGGGACCGAGACCAGGGTCTTCATAGAAATATGGGGCGAGAATAGGTTCCAAAAAGCACTTGGCGACTCATATAGAAACTTGGACACTTTCCAGGAAATATCCACCATTATGTCAGAGCGAGGGTACAGCCGGACCGCAACTCAGCTCAGAGCCAAAACCAAAGCTCTCCGCTTGGAGTACAAGAAGGTCAAGGTGCACAACTACAAACCAGGAAACGATCACCTTGTATGGGAGTATGAAAAACTCCTTGATAATTTCCTTCATCTGAGTGGGGAGGTGGTGATACCTATAGTATGCAGCAACAAAGTCATACGCACGGGGGGACGGAAAGTTGGAGAGGATAGCCAGGAACTGTCGGCCGCCACATCAGGAAGGGAAATAAAGGAAAACTCCATAATCCTCTTCGAAAGCCAGGACATGGGAAGGAACGAGGATGAAACAAATGATGAAGGGACAAGTACTGCAAGCGATGAGACCGTAATAGACAGGACGGTCCACGTGACAGAGACCGGCAGTTAACAACCTGGCTCCAATCGGCAATGACAGCAAAGACGAAGGTAAACCGGCATATAGGTGAACGTATTTGGATGGGTGCTAGGACCAATGAACAGTACACCTACAGTTTCAGCCACACCTACAGTTTCAGCCAGTTGTTCGCCATGTTGCCTGATATATGTCAAATGCTACACCTTATGTCATCACCATGTAGTTTTGGCTACCTTTCCCCATAGCTATGAAATTAGTTAAGGAAATGCCCTCTAACACACATACGTTTGAAACTTATCATAGATTCAACCACACACATATTAGTCACTGCAACTAAGTAATAGACTTTGGTTGTTTGTCCACAGAAGATCCAGCTCCCAGTACCAGCCAAACAACAGTCGATCCAGGACGCAGACTTTCCTCCGCAGACTGGATGAGAAGACTATGAGGGCAGTGTGTGAGGGCAAGAAGTGCCTTAGCACGTGACCTCTCGAGGCAAAGCCATGCTGCAGTGAACGAGATATCTTCCTCCCTGAAAGCTGCAATGTCAGAATCTATTAAATGCACGAATGACAACCACAAAGCACTTGTCTTCTCGATCTTCTGCGCGAGATGCATCAATAAAAAATGGACTGTATAAGGGAGTGTGGACAAATGTTAGTTTCGGAGCTCTGAAGGGTGGTGTCCGCCATAGAAGCCATCTCCAAAAAGGTGCACAGCGATCAGAGCACTAGTGTGGTTGGGCACAAAAACTAGCTTTGTCTTGATGTTATCCTCCCCGGCAATGTAGAAGATGATTTAACCGGTTTACATGGTGATGCAGAGCAGCCATGCGAAGCAGGTCACGGTCCCAGGGAAGAAGAGGCAACCGTCTACACCCAAACGACACCTATCGAGGAAGAGCCAGTCCGTCCAGCTGCAGATGCACAAACTGGAATGCCAAAAAGAGCTCAGAGAAATGCCGTCCCTTCGCGGCGGTACTCACAAAGCACTTTTTGCGTAATTTTAAGTAGACTTGGGCCAGATCCGGATAAACATTAGTACGACTAAAAGAAGGGTCCATTAAACATGGTAGTGCATAAAATTACAGGAGTCTGTATGTCAAATTCTTAAAATAATATCACAGTAGTTCTACAGCATGCATGTCAAAGAATTGCAGTTATCGATTGGGGAAGACACTTTTTGATCCACAGCCGGTAGTATATATGCTTAAAGGGAAAATGGTATTGTGAGGTAATTGATTTCTGTCAAACAACTGTGTGTTTGCGTTACATGAGCATTGCTGTCATATACGTAAGTGTTTGTTCCATGACTTCCTAACCCAGGCCAGATATGTATATGTCGACCATTGTTCCACAGCTGGTTTGATAACTGTTTATGGTTCTTTTTCAAGGTTTTAATAAATGGTCACTGTTAAAAAAAGACTAGTGTGTGAAATGACTATATATAGTTAAACAAGAAGACGTGATTGTCTTGCACGAGTGCAGCGCAACAAGTATGTTTGTGTTTAATAAGAATTACTGCCACTTGACCAAGTGCTATTGTAACCCTTGATCTACTGTACTTCTAATACAAAAAAGAAAATGGTTGTGTGTGTATTTTCCAATAACCCATCAACATGAAATCATTCTTGTTTTTTTATTGCAAATGTCTATTTATGTAATTACATAGTTAAGTGTCTGTGTTATTCGTGAAACAGCTACTTTAATTTTGTTTGTGGCACTGATTGGTGATATAAATGTATATGAAGAAATACACATTTGTAAATATCTATACATCTATCCAGCTATCTATCTATACATCTTTCTTTTTATGTGCAAACAGAGTATGACAGATCAACAGAAAGGGGTAATAAAAAGTGTAGACATCAGATAAATAGGCCTTTTTCACGCAGACACTGTAACACTGCTAAAATGGGTGTTACATTTTATTATACATGTTGCAGGGCACCCATAGAGCACACCTGTAGCACTTCAACATGTATAATAAAATGTAACACCCATTTTAGCAGTGTTAGAGTGTCTGTGTAAAAATACCCTTAGTCCAGGCTGAGCGGTGAAGGAAACCATTACTTTCCAAGAGACAGGCCAATGTCCAACACAAAACTGTATTCATACACTACATACATCTTATATCCACTTGTTTTCCTATAGATAGTAGGACTTTTTCTAAATGGCCCTAAGTTGTTGTTTATATATTATTATTAAATCACATTTATTATGAAGAATGAAGAAAAACATTCTTTCCCCTCGATTTCAGCATGCAAGCTTCACGGGTTTAAATTGAAGTAGGTGTGAACTCTTAGTATTCAAAGCGTATTGGGGGAAAATGAGCTCCCCACAACATGCTGTCTCAGCCCTGCTTTTCCTCGACAAGCTGTAGATTTAGTACTTGCAGCTGCTGGTCTCATGGACCAAAATAATCTCTTTGGAGCATGGTTTTACTGCACACCAATCCTTGCCAACAGACATTTGAGTAATACAAAGGTAATTGGTTGTGATTTGCATGTGCACATGTAAATGTATACAGGTATATATGTATATGCATATGTGTTTACATACGTATTTATATATATATATACATATATATATATACATATATATATATATATGTTTGTGCATATGTATGTCTATGCATACTTAAGCTCACGTTACCAGATGTCGTACAACAAAAAGAAAAAAAAGACAACGATGCCAGATGTCTAAGATTTTTTTCATTAACTTTAACAATCAAGAACATCTAAAAAAATATTTCAAAAGAGGTACAAAAATAAAGTAATTAACAGCATTAAATATAAAAATAGTTCAACTTTTGGGGAGTAGCATTAAAACTGTGTGTATGGGATTTAAACTTTTATAAAATAGAAACAGGCCTAGAACAAGGATTTTTTCATTATATACGCTAATCAGGGATCAATATGACAATGTGGTCTGTCATGGGGATATGGTGGCGAGTCGACACGCCCATTTGGGGGGAGATGATACACATTTCGGGGATACGTGTAATGTAATATAAAGGGTTAACAGATCGTAAGCTCAGTTGGAGCAATATACTGAAACCAGTTGCCAGAGTGGAGGGAGAGATTCCCTTTGTTATAACAAGTGAGCAGTTTATTGCCAAGCAACGGCCAAGTCTGCCCTACCACCTTGTCCCCATGTCAGGCCCTCGTGACATGGTCATTACCCCCCTCATAGGCTCGCTGCACACCCTCCCTATGCTGCCATTGCACTTTAAACCCTGCAGATGTAGCACCTCCTCCCTCCGGGCCTCCAGGTCATGCTCCAGTCTTTCCACTAGGGGGCAAATAAAAGTTTCATGCACATTAATTAATTGCACCTATCTTTCAGCACATATTAAAAGTTACACACAGGACAGCTGTGATACTCACCAAGCCTGTCCAGGAGAATGGCCAGCCCTCTCAGCACCACCGCGATGTTGCCCAAGCTCTTCAGGGTGTATGCTGCACATCGCCAAAGAGCATCCCCTAGAGAAGAATATAAATTACAGTTGTTACAAATTAAGCAAGAAAGGAAACATTGAAGCAACAAACATTAAGTCTGCTGCAGTCTGAGTGACCGTGACAATCCAGTAATCAATTTTAGGCAACTTACCAATCATAAATAGGCGCTCCATCGGTGCAGCAAGAATGAAAAGGGGGCGTGATTTCTTTCCCTGCTGTCAACGGCGCACGTTGCCCTTTGTTTACCTGGCAGAAGCCTGTGTAAAAGGCAACGTTGACTCCAGGGAAGCCATTCTTACTGCTGGCAAATCTTACAGCAACACAATCAAAGCAAGCGAAGAATTTAAAGGGACCATTCATGCTGCAGATAGGGTGACAGCTATCAATGCAGCAGGGGTGTATGCTGGAAAAGATGGAATTTTGTTCTCAGGAGGTATTACGAGCTACAATGCCTAACATAATTTGAATATTTAAACACCCACAGTAGCACTCTGCAACGTGGAGAACTTTTTAAAGCGGCACGCGAGACCACTAACCTTGAAAATTGATTGAACGAGGAGATATGAGAAAATTGCTCATCGCTTTTTTTCTCCCCATATTCCTCCAACCCTCTCTGCTCCCCACCCCCTAGCTGTAAAAATCAATTGAATGTTTCACCATCCTTCCTGTCCCTAGAGGACCTCAGAGGAGCACCCACCCAGGTGGCACCCCTCATGGCCCTGCATCCAGGCAAAACAAAACACCGTACACGTATGGGAGCAATTCTGTGTGTGACTTTGTCTCACCCACAGAAGTGTGTGGGTATTTGTGTAGGTGTGTGTAAGTTGTGGAAGTGGGTGGGTGTTTGTGTTTGTGATGCTGCAGTGTGAGACTACTTGTTATACGCACTGTGTGTGGGAAAAACAGTCCCTGAGAGAAACAAAATTTTAAATATAGTATGTTTGGTCATGTGTTCAAGCACAGGGGTGTTCGCTATAGTGTTTCTGCGTATGCCACCAAGCCATGGTTGTGCGTGATAGACAGTGTGTGTGGGTTACTGTGTGGTAGAACACAGCGACCCCAAATATCAAATGATTAGCAACAGGATCAGTGCTGTGCACGCTGTGGTGCTACATTGCAAAAGTGATGTGCATTTTCTATAAGCGTGTGCAAGTTTACCAAAGCAATGCAGACTCAGCAGCACACAGGTAGGCTCCTGTGTTCTTGGTCCACAGCAGCAAGAGCTGGCAGGGGGTCCTTTAAGGGTGGGTTGCTGGGGTTGTGCTGCCAGAGGATCCTTGAGGGGCACAGAGGGGATGGGTGTTGATGTTGTGCTGCAGTTCCAGATGTTCATATTTTGGCGGCACTTCTCTCCGCATACACCAACTCCTGATGTTCCACTTTGCAGCGTTGGGTGGCAAAGACGAAGGGCAGGTGTTGTCCACTGGCAACACAAAGGGGATTCGCATGGCAGTATCAGAAACGACCCTCAACCCCTGGTTCAGTGGGGTGGGGAAAAGACAATTTTGAAGAAAGGGGAAGCTATGGCATCAACATCAGTGATTCCACCCCCACCGTCATGGAACCATGTGGAGCTGCCGGGGCGGAATCCCTGATTGACTCCAGATTACACAACAATCCTCTCAGGCTCGTGGCTCCACAACCCACACACCTCCAACCTCCCGACCCAACTCCCTCGAACCCCATGCTCCACTCCCCCCCATGTTCCACTCCATCTCGGAACACCTCCCGCTTCCAACCCAAACCCATTCACGCCTCAAGAGTATAACACTGCACCCCAGGTCCAGCACCACACCCATAACCCCTCATGGCCCACGGCAGAAGCCATTAAAACCCCATGTACAGCATCCCAAGCTAAGGCTCAGATTTCAGCTATTAACACGTAAACAAAAAAATGTAGCGATGCACAGAGTGGTGATTTTTGCAAATAAATGAATTTTTAATTAAAAAAAAATATGTATATTTACAAACATGGACATAGATGTAATCGACCATGCCCTCAGAAAACCATTTCTGTAAAGCACAAAACAACAGGTTTCTGAAATATTTAGAATATGTAACTCAATAACAACAGAACTCAGAAAGGAGATTGATTTGTAACAATATTTAAGATCAATTTCAATCTATTGGGGTGGCGGTTTCCATTGTATCCTCATATTAAGCTCATGCTCAAAGTGAGCACAGTATGAGTCCCTGACCAAAACCCCAAGTCTCCTATACCGCCTAGGTAGCGTTCCGATCACTGGTACATGTATATAATTGTCTGGAGCATCCAGAACAGAAGCTTCATTCCAACCAAGCGCCTCACCATTGGTTTCAATGATGTTGTGGAGTACACAACAGACGACAACAGCCTCCGCAGCATTTTCTAACTGCATGTCCACACACTTGAGGAGCATTTGAAAATGACCCTTTAGCAGCCCGAATGCTCTCTCCACAACATTCCTGCAATGATTGAACCTCAACATAAAATGATCAACAGCAGGGGATTCACCATCATCATATGGACGCAGAAGCCATGGCATGAGCGGGTGGGCCTTGTCTTCCAGTAATACTGGATAAACAGGCACCCCCTCTATCATAATAACTGGATCTGATCTAAAAATCCCTTTATACTTTCTACTAAAAATAGGAGATGAGTGCAGGATATTTGAGTCGTGAGCTAGGCCATTATATCCCACATACACATCCCTATATAGCAGGTTTGTGTCCGCCACTGCCTGCAGTACAAAAGAGTAATATTTCTTTCTGCAGACATACTTCTCCGGCTCAACTTTAGGAGTATGAATGTGACTACCATCTATAACTCCCATGCAATGCGGAAAACCATGATGGGAGAAACCATCCATTATGTCCCCCATACTCTCAAAACCAATAACCTTACTCAAAAGTGTCGTATTAATTGCCCTACATACCTTGTTAACAACTACACATACCATTGCAACACCCACACCAAATTGTGCGATACAGAACAGTAGCTGTCAGGAGTGGCCAGTTTCTACAGTGCAATGGCCACTCTTTTTTCTGGGGCAATAGGTTGTCTCATGCCGGTTGACTCTCTGGTTAGCTCTTGTCATAGAGCTTCAATGAGACGCAGGAAAACTTCTTTAGGCATCCAAAAGTCATTGATCCATCAATCGTTTCCATACGATGGTCCGTTAACAACATTGTCCCACCAGTCAAGACTCCGTGGAACAGTCCACGCTAAATGTCTTGTTGGTAGTGCTGCCTCTGTTTCTGCTAGCGATGTGCCAAGCATCCCGAGTAGTGTCTCTGATCCTGCTCCACAGCGTGCCGACAACATAGAGAAGCACTATAATTGTTTTAAGAGGAGAAAACAAAAGTAAGAGTAAACATACAGTACATTTTGAAAACCTGATTCCATGCAGCCCCGAAGTACACATGGCAGCACAACGAGCATGTACAGCAAGTGACAGAAATTCAAATGAATATTTATACAATTAAGCTTTTTGGTGTAAACACATGCCAGCAAAGTGTGGTGCGTTGGGGTGCATTGGAGAACCAGGAGTCCCGATGGGCCTTCGAGGTATGGGGATGCAGGAAACCGCACCCCCCCACATAAAACCAATTTTTGCGGTGCTTGTACTAAAACGCTGGGGGAGTATTAGGGGCATGCAGACTGATTTTGGTATGTTCCACAGTAGTGGAAGTTGAAGTAGAGTGACACAGTTGTTGTGTTTGTCTGTTATTGTTGCTGAACAGTGTGTTTTTATAAGTGAGGAGGGGTTTACAGAAATGTGGAACAATGAGGTGATGGCAGGGGTGGGGAAGGACATGTCTTGGAGAATCAAAACAGCTGTATGGTGTTTGAGGTGAAGTGCAAGTATTGATGTTCATTTGGGTGTAAGAAGGGCGATCCTGTCGTGGTCTGCGTTCCTGCAAGTGTGTGTGTATGCTTGTAACCATTGTGGGGCCACAACGTGCACGAAGGCTCTCCGGGAATGCTCTGCAGCACCATCCTTTTCATACCCGCTGCAGAAACATGGGTTGTCTTTACAAATTATTGCGCAATGTTTACTACCTACCCGCATGAGATCCATATGTATCTGAGTGATGAGACCATCAATTTCAGCATCCCCTATGTGAAATTCATAGATTCCCGGAATTACCCTTGTGAGTAGAGTAATGGATGCCGTGCAGACATTTAGCAGATCCAGAAGAGCCTCATGATCCATATCGATCACAATTCTCCAAGGCAGGTTGGATGCTGGAATGGAGAGTTATGTGAAGAAAGTTTAATGCGTGGAACAAACTTATTGTAAAGGAAATGATCTACCATTATTAACTTGTCTCTTCATCCACCCACCACACTTCCAAAGGTTGGGTCTGGAGTGGGGCCTGGAGAGGTATAGGCCCTGCAGACCCTCCCCTCAATTTTTCCTGATGCTACCAGTAACTGTAATTACACAGTCTATCATGCAATTTCTGTCCTGCAGAAAACAAAGAACACTCTCTCAATTTCAACGCTCTGTGAAACCCCAGGAAAGCAATCCACTTCAAGGTGCTTGAACCCACATAATCAGTCCCTCGAGTACCCGCAACTTCGACACTGTCAGGCCATTACTGCATACCCCCCCCACCACCACCCTCATCTGTGGTTTGTGCAGGCGGCGGGTGGCTTTGTAGACCGGAAACACAGGGGAAGCATAGCAAGTTGGATCCTTGAATCATCCTCCCCTTCCCCATCTGGACAGGAGCAGGAATGACCGTGGCAGTGGAGCCGCCTTGTTTCACCCCAATCATGAGATTGCCCACATACCTGGACACCAGCACGGCTGTGTCCCACCAAAACCCCTGCAATCCCTTTGCTGCGCTGCTTGAATCTCAGTTCTCTTCTCTCTGGTGTCAGCTGGTGATTTCTGGTGTCAGTCTGACGACCTCGCAAATAATCGGCCAGCCGGCTTCAGGCTGTCTCCGTTCCATTGTGTGAACACAGCTAGCACATTTTAATGAAACGCCCATGCATGCGCCTACTTTAAAATGCACCTGATTGCGGTTGTCTGAAAACAACTCGCGCCTTGATAAATGGGGACTGGGGGAAAGCGCATGTTAGTAGAACGTGCTTTCAATGCGCATTTTTAGCGCTTGTCTAAAAATGGCCTGACCCCCTACAGTGTTGTTGTGCCTTCTCTCCAGCTCCCTCCCTCTACCTGATGCGCCATACAACTGACTATCTGTCAGAGGGTTTCCTCCTTGGCACTAAATAACCGCTCCCTGTTTACCCATTCCGCTTTTATAAATTTCTATCATATCCCCTCTCAGTCGACTCTTTTCCAAGCTGAAAAGTCACGCTTTCTCTCCCTGCCTCCATGGGGTTTAACCAGAGATGTCACTAGGCCCTTTCCCAGAACAGAGCTTAGACCCAGGAACAGGGCGACCTGGTTCCAGAAGCTGCCCCCTCCCCAACCTGACCGGCAGCAGCATCTCCGTTGCCGCTCTGGTGAGGCCAGGCCACATCCATCCCTCCTGCTACTCGAGCAGAGCTGGGCACTGTCACCAATGCCCTTTCCCCAACATTGGACCAGCAGGGCCTGTGCTGATAAACAGCAACAGTGACGACATGTTCTGCTGGAGAGGTCTGGGGCTCTACCCTAAACATCTAGGGCCCAAGCCCCTACCCAGTGCTGGGCTGGGCCTGGCTTCAGGCTGGGCCTGGCTATATGCAAGGTTTAGAGGACACGTATCAGAAATATAGGGCGCAGGGCTGCATTGGAGTCAGTGCAGCCCTACAACCTGTATTTCTCATACGTGTCCTCTAAACCTTGCATATCTAGCCACCCTAACTCTGACACAAAGGAGCCCCCCCACCCCTTACCTAGGGTGGCCATACCTCCCCTTTAAAAGAGGGTGCTTATGAAAAATACATGGTGCAGGGCAGCACTGGAACCAGTGCAGCCCAGCAACATTTATTTTTCATAAGTGTCCTCTCTTAAAGGGGAGGTATGGCCATCCTACCTTTACCAGCTGTCCCTGTAACTGTGAAGAGGGTGTCAGCAGCCTGGGTTCTTTTTAGTTATATTGGCTGGTGCCTTCTCTTGACATTAAAGGAATGTGTCAGGAACCCTTTTTCACATTTCCATATGCATCTTAAGTCTCCTCCCTCATCTATTCCTTTATAATGTTCACTAGGGGTGGGAGCCCAGGGCAATTACCGGATACCGGATTTACCGGTTTCTGGTTCTCAAAGAACCGGATTCTCGGATTAAATCCGGTATCCGGTACTGGTTTTATTTCATTGATTTCAATGGGGCACTGTGTCCCCATTGAAATCAATGGAATACAATTCCAGAATTCCTCCCCCCTCCCCCTCCCAGGCTGCGCGGGTGGAAGGGGGGACACCCACCACCCACCCTGCCCAGCCTGGATTTTTGTTAAAAAAAAGAGCCGCCCCCCCCAGCACCAGCGGCCGCGGCGTCCCCGCAGCCGCCGGTAAGTATAGACCCGATCCC
>QEPC01014088.1:3551952-3575563 GCA_003113815.1 Sphenodon punctatus | reverse complement strand
TTTTTTGGTGGGACTTACATTGCAGCCATTCATTTAAATGGCTGCAATGTAAAAAAAATCCGGTACCCGGAATCCGGTAACGGGACCGGATTTACCGGGTTGAATCCGATAATGCTGGTACGCCCAGTACCGGCATTATCGGATACCGGATTTACCGGTATGCCCACCCCTAATGTTCACAACCGATTGCTTTGGAAAGCTAAACAATATACACTTTATTACTCTGTGCACATAAGGATGAGGCGAGACGAGGCAAGGCAAGACAAAAATATTCTTTTTAAAAGGAAAGTGTCTCTCTCCCACTCTGTCCTAGTCAACAGAATTAACCTCTACAGCTAAACAGTTCTGATTTGTCCCGGGAGTCCACTTACCAGCAGTGGCCTTAGCCAGTGCATTGACCTAGGAACGTTTCTGAAGTAGCGAGTACAGGATCAGTCTAGTTTTGCTGCTGTCCCTTCCAGTTTTGTTCTGCACTCATTTCCAGGCCTCACCACCCCCTACCTCCAGCTGAACAGTGCTGCTCTCTCCTCTCTGGGCTGCCAGACTATGCCAGCAGTTCTGTCTTGTCCTCAGAGGTTGGGTTGAGAGCTGCTACCTGCTCCCCTCTTGCTCTGAAGGGAAAGCTGAGACTCAGGGAGGAGAAGTGGAGGGGTCTCATCATCTCCCACTGCTTCCGTCTAGTCTGTGGCTTTCTGGCTTAAGCACTCCCTCTTTGGATCAGTTTTCCTCACAGACTCCCTAGTGCCTCTGTCTTGCTTCCCCTTCCAGATCAGAAGTCACTTCCCACTTCCAGTCCATCAAGGGAGGAAGGCAGGTGCAGCTGCCCAGGGAAAATCCTTACCTCGGGACAAAGAAAACGAAAGATGGGCAGCAGGATCCTCCAGCTGTTTAAGCTCTCACCAGACTTTTTAGTACCAATGCAAATTCCATTCACTTCAGTGAGACTTGTGCCAGGGCTAAGGTTGGAGGATAGCACCCTAAGTGTCTAAAATGAAGTTTCTCCAGAGACTCTCTCTTTGAGGTGATTTATAATGATTAAGTATTCATTAGGGATGGGACATCCGGGCAAATACCAGGTACCGGATTTACTAGTTCCCGGATTTCAAAATACCGGCATACCGGATTAATTCTGGTATACCGGTACCGGTTTTTTCCCATTGATTTCAATGGGGAACTGTCCCCATTGAAATAAATGGAGGGAAAAAAAACAACCTCCCCCTCACAGACTGTGTGGGTGGAAGGGGGGACACCCCCCACCCACCCTGGGTTTTTAATTTTTTTTTTCCCCCTAAGTCCCTGGGCTCCGGGCTGCCGGCGGCAACCCAGAGCCCGCACCAGCAGCACAGCAGGTAAGTGTACCGGTACCGTTGATCCCTGGGGTGGGGGGTGGTTTAACACCCCCCCCACCCCAGGGATCACCCTACCTCGCCCACCCAGGGATCACCCTACCTTGCCTTCAGCTCCGGGCAGCGGCAGCGGAAGTTCCCCGGAAGGCCTAGTATGCATCACTAGCATGCTGAAGCCGGCAGCCATAGCAGAGCTGAAGCCGGCTGCCGGACTGCCGCCGCTGCCGCCGCCTGGAACTGAAGGCAAGGTAGGATGATCCCTGGGTGGGCGAGGTAGGGTGATCCCTGGAGTGGGGTGTGTGTTAAACCACCCCCCACCCCAGGGATCAACGGTACCAGTACACTTACCTGCTGTGCTGCTGGTGCGGGCTCTGGGTCGCAGGGACTTAGGGAAAAAAATTTTTTTAAAAAATCCAGGCTGGGCAGGGTGGGTGGGGTGTGTCCCCCCTTCCACCCGCACAGCCTGCAGGATTCATTTGAATGGCCGCAATGTAAAAAAATCCAGCACAGGGGGAATCCGGTAGATTCCCCCGATTACCGGGGTAATCCGATACTGCCGGTAAACCCAATATCGGATACCGGCTCAACTGCTAGTCCCACCCCTAGTATTCATATAGCACCAGAAGAGTATCTGGCACTTTACAGTTGTTAACTACAGGGTCCCTGCTCTGAGGAGCTTACAATCTAAGAGAGATGAGGTGGGATCAGAGGGAGAGACGGGGGTGGGGGGTGGGGATGCATTTGTGAAGTTAAGAGGTCGCAGGTGCACGTGATTAGCTTAGTTATGCAGGAGAAGGGGGGCAGTGGGTAAATCAGGAAGGGGACTAAGGGGATAATGAGCAACTAGAGTAAGCCTGATGGAAGAGGTAGGTTTTCAGGAGGGATATAGATTTATTTCTGTATTTTAGACCTTTAAAAATTATTTGCCTTAATAAGGCTGAAATGGGAATCTTTAAATGTGCCCCCCCATAATTCCAACTTTGGCTGCTGGAAAATAATGAATGCTCAGAGAGCATCCCCCAAATCTTCTCAGGCCAGTAGCTTCTGAAATCTCCAAACTGTCAGGGGAGAAGAGAAGATTAGTATCAGGAGATAAAATCTTCAAAATGGAAATACTAGAAACTACCCGTCCCCTCCTTAAATATAGCATCATAGCAGCCCCTACTCTTGGGGAGGAGGTAGCTTGAGGGATTTCATGCAATACGACAGCAGCAGCAAGTAAGTAGTATGGCAGGCAGAGCTGAGGGAGCCCAGACCCCGCTCTCCTATTGAAAGGATAGCTCAGTAACAGACATCTGAGATAACTTTAGGGGTGGCTGCTCCTTTGTTTGTGGGACTGCACAAAGGCTACCCTGTGTCTTCAGGACACAAGACTTTGCAAACAAAGACCTCGTGTGGAACAGGGCTAAACACACAGTTGATGCCATCCCATGTTTAGACAGGGAGGCCCATAACCTTTCCCTCTCGCTGCAGGTTCACCAGCTTAAATAGTAAACACTGCCAGGGGACTATTCAAACGAGGGCCTTTCCCCAATAGCAGCATTTTAAGGGAAGGAGGTCAGAACTCAGGTGGGGCCATGAAAGGGGGTGTCCCCCATGCACCTATCATATAGCACAGAGCTTATATTCATGGGAACTCCCCCTTTCAGTGCAGAGAGGGGCTGCAGGATCTAGCAGTACTGCATTCTCCATTTCTCCTTCTGATTATGAGGGAGCATGCAACTGCTGCGGAGCTGCTGCTTCTTTGGCCTCAGAAGCAAATTGGGCACAATAGCCCCTTTCCCCAGCCATTCCCTCCAGTCCTCCAGAAGGAACAGGGGGTCTGAAGCACGTGCAGGAGGCAGCAGCTGCAGGAGAGGGATAGGGAGCATGCACTGGGAGTAGGACATGCTGGGCATGACCAAGGGGGAGGGAGGGATCTGGACTAGTTGGCTGCACCCTGGTGAGGCTTTGGGGCAGAGGAGGATATCCCTTCCCTTTATGCTATGAGTATCCCCAGCCTAGACTTTAGGTCTGGGTTAGGGCCCACCTATTTAAATAGACTTTAGCTTTAGTGTTCATGCTGTCTCTTTTTGTAAATCCTCTCAGGAAACTCTCCAACACTCCTAGGAAAAGCCTCTTGAAACCTGCAGTCTACAAAGGCCTGGTATAACACTATCAGATGCCCAAGGATCCTTCTGAGCCAGGGTGAAGAGAAGTATTTATAAAGACGATAGTAATTTTAAACCTCTTGGGGCTCATCTGCATGGTGAGCTAGCATCAGGGTAAGGGTGTGATTCTAGCACATGTTAGTCAGGATTAGCGGATACATCTACATGTTTGTGTAGATGAGCTGCCACATGTTTAAACCCTTGGTGGCTGAGGCCACATTCCCATGAACTGAAGCAATTACTTTGAAAGTAACTACACTTTGGTAGTGTTCAGATGAACAGTGTAAACCAAAAGTATTGCATCAATTTCTCACCCCCCCAGCTGAGATGTAATTATTAGTGAACTGTGGGCCCCATCCTCACACTGATAACTCATACAAACATTTACTCTAATTTTTCAGTAACACTGATTTAGCTCGCTGTGTGCATGTTTCATGAGTAAAACCAAAGTAAGGACCCCAAATAGTACATTGAATTAACTGTTCATTGGAAGTAATAATATGAAGGGTAGTTATAATATTAATTTATTTCAATTTGTATCCACCCTTTTCCTTAGGCTTCGAGTGGCTCACATTTCAACTTATTAACTTTAACAATTAACATTTAACCATTAACATTAAGCTAATTAGTAATCCACACAACAACCCTATGACTCTTAGGCTGTTTTTAGACGAGCGCGCAACCCGCTCGCTCATGGTTTCAAAAATACTGCGAGACAGGATTACACAAGACGCCGCCAGGGATCACGCGCACGGTAGGGGGAAGCGCATTCTTTTCCAGCCACAAATTAACCGGGTTGGCGATTGAGGTAGGTAATTCGCCAACCCGGTAGGGGGACGCGCATTCTTTTCCAGCCACAAATTAACCGGGTTGGCGATTGAGGTAGGTAATTCGCCAACCCGGTAGGGGGACGCGCATTCTTTTCCAGCCACAAATTAACCGGGTTGGCGATTGAGGTAGGTAATTCGTGGCTGGAAAAGAATGCGCGTCCCCCTACCATGCGTGTGAACCCTGGCAGCATCTTGTGTAATCCCGCCTTGCGGTATTTTAGAAAGCATGTGCGAGTGGGTTGCGTGCCAGTCTAAAAACGGCCTTAGACTGAGAGATCTAGGCTACAGACCCAAGGTCACCCAGTAAGTTCATGCTAAGGTGAGTCTTGAACTAGGGCCGTTTGGTTCCAGTACTGCACACTTAACCACTGCAACACACCAGCTCCATAGAAATAATAATAATAATAATAATATGAAGGTTATAGGGCAGGAGTGGAGAGTTGTTTTTCTCCCAGGACTACCTTGAAAATTAGTGCAGGTTCCAACAGCTGCATGGAAGTTAGGGCAGGCATGGCTAGGGGTGTGCTCAAGAAGATCATGGATCTGTGCCCTATCCTTCTGAGCATGTCCTCATCTTTGCTCCCTTGCCTGAGCTCAGTTTTTCAGTGCTTTGGGGTAGGAACTAGATCCTGGGATTGTAAAGGGGCCACATAAAAACTTGCCATAGGCTGCTTTTGGCACCCATGTCTGAGGTCCCCACTTCTGATATAGGGTTTACACAGTAGCCTGCATAGTTAGGCAACCATTTTAAATGCGTCACCATCATAACTTGTCAATCTGCGATGTGGATGAGCCCTTGCGCAACAGGGTTCTAGTCTACATTCCATTAGCACCTACTTGCAGAGATGGGATTGGATTTTTTTTATTTGCTAGTTTCACCTTGCATTATTCAAGGGGGACACTGTAGATATAATTGGCCCTCAATGGCCAGCAGAGCCAGGACCGGGAGGCTCTCTACAAAAACATCTCCTGAAGAGATACTCCCCATTCCTGCTGTGGAATGAGAGAAGGGAGAGTGCTTGGGTATACTAGGAGCAGGGAGGGGCACAGAGGAGTGGAGTTCTCCTAAGGCAACTCTTCCACTGACGTTGGGTAATTTATGACAAGGACGTTATGCCTGTAGCATATGTTAGATTGTTCCTCTGCAGCTGTACCTTACACTGAAGCCAGGTGGATGGGGATCAGAGAACGGCACCCCATTCAGCCCTCCCCCAATTTCCTGTCCACACCCAGATCTGTGCAGGTATTTCTCATTTTGGAGAGTTTTGCCCCTAAGTGCTTTATCTTTTCACGTCCCATGTGCTGGCAATGGGGGGAAAGAAAAAATAAGACTCAGCAAAGCTAAAGGAGTTCATAACTTTAATTGTAAAACTGCTGTTTGAGAGCTAGCCTAAGAGCCCTAGGCAGATCACCTTGCAGCAGCTACTGCAGCACATGAATTACCATACAGCTGGCTACTTGAGACATGCTACACTGACAGAAACCTCCAGAAGTTGCATCATTTAATAACTGTAAAGCTCTGTGGGAAAAGCTGGTGACAGTATGAAAGGGTTCCGGAGTGCATGCAAACAGGGGAGGAGAGGTTTGGGGACCTGAGTCCCCTCCTTACCCATGCCCTCCAACCCCCAAGAGACGCATTCCCTGTCCCTCCCCTCCTCACACTGTTTGCTTCTCCGAGGGAGGGAGTGCTCTGCAGCCAAAGGGACAAGAGAGTCTGAGGCATGAGCAGGAGACAATGCTGGACGGACTGTGATAAGATGGCTGCTTTGCTGTGCACCTCTTGCTCTCTGCCCAGTCCCCTGCTGTGCAGTGCACACCCGCCCCTCCGAAAGTAAATGGCATCTGAAGGAGGTGAGGAGGATAGATGGAGGGGCAGGAATTGTGTGCTGAGGAATGTCAAGGGCATGACAAAGGGGGAAGGGTAGGGGATGTTTGACTTCCATTAAACAGATACGAACTCTGAGGCTTCTCAACAACAGAACTTTATTTGAGTCTCAACTGTCCATGCAAGCCTGATGCATTAACTGCTTTCCTAGCTCTGGCCTTGCAGGTCTACTTCCAAACTCAAACAACAACTAGTATAGCTACACAGGATTATCGCAGACCTCTGAAGGTCTTTGCTGCAGCTCCCCCTTGTGGATGGGAAGCTCTCTATCGTAACATCTCCTTTGTCATATTTGTTTAGGGCAGCGATACCCAAACATCAAACTATACTAAAATTTCAATCCAAGTACATTATAAATAAAGACTAACTAGCTGTTAGGCAACTGTTCCCCAGTGGTGTAAGGTGACTGGCTTAACATCCAGTCAGTACATACTAGGGGTGGGAAACCGGTACAATCCGGTATCCGATAATGCCGGTATCGGGGGTACCGGCATTATCGGATTCGGCCCCGGTATTCCGGCCCAGTACCGGATTTCGGTGTTCCGGTTTTTTTACATTGCAGCCATTTTTAAATGGCTGCAATGTAAAAAAAATTAAAGCCCCAGCCAAACAGTTTTTTTAAAAAAAAACCCTCCCCGAGTCCAGGCTGCGCGGGTGGAAGGGGGGACACCCCCCACCCACCCTGCCCAGCCTGGCTTTTTGTTGTAAAAGATAGATGCAACAGAGTGAGACCCCGAGGCGAGCCCCCCCCCCAGCACCAGCGGCCGCGGCGTCCCCGCAGCCGCAGGTAAGTATGACCCGATCCCTGGGGGGGGTGGGGGTGTTTAACACCCCCACCCCCCCCAGGGATCACCCCTACAGCGCGCTTGCCGCTTACCTTGGGGAGCTCCGGCGGCGGCGGGCGGCCCGGCGGCTTCAGCGCCGGCTGTGGCTGCCGGCGTCAGGACGCTGTAGGCCTTCCGGTGCACTTCCGGGTTTCACCGGAAGGCCTAGAACGTCCTGAAGCCGGCAGCCACAGCCGGCGCTGAAGCCGCCGGGCCGCCCGCCGCCGCCGGAGCTCCCCAAGGTAAGCGGCAAGCGCGCTGTAGGGGTGATCCCTGGGGGGGGTGGGGGTGTTAAACACCCCCACCCCCCCCAGGGATCGGGTCATACTTACCTGCGGCTGCGGGGACGCCGCGGCCGCTGGTGGGGGGGGGGGGGCTCGCCTCGGGGTCTCACTCTGTTGCATCTATCTTTTACAACAAAAAGCCAGGCTGGGCAGGGTGGGTGGGGGGTGTCCCCCCTTCCACCCGCGCAGCCTGGGAGGGGGAGGGAATTAATTTTAATTGATTGCATTGGTTTCAATGGGGACACAGCGCCCCATCGAAACCAATGCAATAAATCCGGTACCGGTATACCGGATTCAATCCGGGAATCCGGTTTTTGTGAAACCGGTAACCGGTAAAATCCGGTGTACCGGTACTGGTACCGGGCCCGCCCCTAGTACATACTATTTGTATCTTGCGGGTGGTTTGATGTTACTACGTGTACAAGTGCTTCTCGTGACTTGAGGAAGAGCTAAAGTTCGTTCCATGCCATTATTCTCTGTTGTGCTTGGACCTTCAGACGGCTGGGTGGTAAGTTCTGCAGGTTCTCTCTCTGCTGGGTGAGAGTTGGGCTGGGGACTCTTCGTCCTCAATGTCTCAAAGTTAGGGGGATCGTGAAGGTCCTCCACCTCCCTCATGGGGTATTCCTGGCTTGTGGAAGGTTGTATTGGGCGAATGAATTTGCAATTTCGCCGATATGTTCTTCCATCAACTGCAACAGTATATGAGTGGGGATTTACCTGTTCTATACATGTTGCCCATTTCCAGGTGCAAGCTTTGTCTAAAGGAAATAATCACTCTCGTTCTGGTTCTCCAGGCTTTAGTTCTGGCAGATCTCTGGCTTGTTTGTCATAATAAGCTTTGGCTTTTTTGCGCTTCTTCTCTATGAGATCTGTGACTCTCTCCACAACTTCAGGTTTTAGCAGCCTATCGGCTATGGGCACAAAAGTGCATGTGTGTCTGGACATCAAGCGTTGTACAGGGCTGCTGTTCATACCTTTGGTGGGGATATTTCTCCACTCCAAGATGGCTTGCCATATGTTTTCTTTGAGGTTTTCTTTATGAGAGTCTTGGCAATTTTGACAGCTGATTCAGCTTTGCCATTTGATTGGCTATTATAAGGAGAGGCTGTGATGTGATTAAACTCCCATTCCTTGGCGAAATGTGTAAATTCCTTGCTAATGAAAAGTGGTCCGTTATCTGAGATGACACAATCCAGTTTGCCATGCCTGCTGAAGTGTATCATTGCTTTGTTTACTACAGTTGTTACATAAATGTCTGATAATTCATTTAGCTCCCAGAAGTCAGAGAAGTAATCCACAGTGATTAGATAGTTGGTGTTGTTCACAACAAAAAGGTCCATTCCTACCTTGCTCCAAGGTCTGTTGGGAATGCTGTGTATCTGCAAAGTTTCCTTGTCGCCGCACCCCCCAATAAGACACAGAGACCAAGTGCTGGATTAAATCAGGCCGCACTCTTTATTCAACCAATTCAAAGACGGTGGGTGATTGCACAAGCAATATGGGTCCAGTATGATTAGCTAACTGATTCTTATAAACTGGGCGCTGGCCGGGATGTGCCTTCCCGTGCCAGTTCCAACACCAACAAGGCTCCCCTTCGACAGCACCCTGGCTCTGGCCGAAAGGGGGAGCGTCCCAACAGTGGGCTTGAGTAAGGAGGTGAGTACCCGCTCAGCCAGCAGACCGTGCAGGTACTTACTGACCGAACTGCAGTACCCCTCCCCGGGGAATAACCCCAGTGCGTGCTGCCTGCGCCTAGCACTGGGTGTCACCTCCCCATCTCTTAAGGAGATGACTCGTTTAATCAATTCCTATCCTATTTAACCTACCAAACCATACTGGACCCCCGCCACAAAGGGGGAGCCAGGCTTCCCCGGCACCCACCGCCTACATCCTCAACAATACTTCCAACTGTTGGGCCAAATTCTTGAGATATAACTGATTGCCTGCTGTGGATAGATGCACTCCATCTTCCCGGAATAGTTCATTCCGCTCATAAACAATTTCAACATGTCGGAGAGTAATTCCTCCTATGCTCGCTATCCACTTAGCTATCTCTCTATTGACATTACGTCGTGTTTTATCAACTTTGGCCGGATTGATGGCCTTGCCCCATTTTTGCCTAGGAACTAAACTGGTCCAAACTAACTGTGCTTGATTAAACAAATTTCTTATATGTGCGAGATCCCTTTTCATCTTAATTATCAAGTTAACCCCTTTCCTTGCTGGGATGTCGTTCTCTCCTAAATGAATTACAATTATGAACGGGGCCGCCACGATTCCTGCACGGAGGGATCGGAGTTTCGGGATCAGCTGATGCCATCGCATACCTCCCGTTCCATACCATTGAACCAATGCATTGTCTCCCAGGCCAGGTTGAGACCCCCAGTGGTTCTTGATGGCGGCTTTGCCAGCCCAACGGACCAAGCTGTGCCCCACGATCCAGATCAATCGTCTCGCAGTCACGGAGCCCCTGGGTCCTAAGTACAGGGGAGATAATTGGTTATTGCGGGTATGGCCTTATGTATTTTTTGTAGGCGTTGGAGCGCCACCTACCTATGGCCTTAATGGATTCGGTGGGTAATCCCGCTGCTGCTGCTGTTGTTGCTGCTCCTATTCTGAACGAATGGGAGCCATACTCCCCTGATGGTAGGCCTAATCTAGTTAAAGTTCTTTTTAACACTGCGTTAAACTGATAGCTTGTCAATGGCAAACCATTCTTGTGCCTGAATAATGTACCCGCCACCGGGGGGCGTATGCTTGTGTACCTCCTCATCTGTTCGACTGGGCATATACCCAGATCACCGCACCTAAACAATTCAACATTGGTGCCCCTACTCTTTTGATCGGTCTTAGATCTTCTCAGCCTCAATTGAATTGTAGCTGGGGTGATTTTTAGGTCCTCGATCCTAAATGCCCCCCCGCTTTGGTCCTTACGAGATAAGGGGACTACTTCGCTAATCCTAAACCCTCCGAAAAAAGTTATCGTGTAGGCCGTGGTGAACAATTGTAATTCAAATTCATCATAGCACACCTCGCGTAAGATGCTGATGATGCGCACCAGTATGGGGGTAGTAATGGGGGCACGGGTACTGACAGGGGGAGTGGTTGATCTGGCCCAGCTCTCTAACATGTGCCTAATATAAAAACCTTTGTCTGGTGACGGGTATCCGTTCATTCTGCTGATGAACGTGAGGGCCGCTACTTTCCCGCTGATGGTGCCCGGTGCAAGACCCTTTTTTCTAAGGGTCATTGCAAATTGGACTACCTCGGATTCATATATGGGGAAACCGGATCCCCATCCCTTGGTAGCCCTATAACCTTGGAACTCTTGGAAAGCCCTACCGTAGGCCGCCTGTGTTCTGGGGGCGAGGGATCCCCTAACGGTATTTTGTAGCTCTAATACCCAAGGCTCCACACCCCCGGTGGTATGGGGTCGGGAAATTCTCTGGCCTCCGGCGCAAGTTCCCGGAATCGCTTGATCTGAAAGCGAGAGAGGGCGTCGGCTATGCTGTTGTCAATACCCGGGACGTGGCGTGCTGTGAACAAAATATTGTTCCGTAGGCATACCGTGACTAATGCCCGAACTAACGGCATGACTCGGGTGGAACGAGAGGACAGGGTGTTTATTATGTGGACCACCGCCTGGTTGTCACACCAAAATAGTACTGTGTGGTTGGCGAATTGGTCTGTCCACAGAAACACCGCTACCACTATGGGAAACAGCTCAAGGAATGTTAAGTCCCTCGTAACCCCCGTCTCGTGCCACTCGGGCGGCCATGCCTGGGCGCACCACCTTGTCCTGAAGTACACACCGAAACCAGCACCTCCTGCGGCATCGGAGTGTACCTGAAGGTCATTTTGCAACAAACATTTTTCTCTCCAAAAGCTAACCCCGTTGTATTCTACCAGGAATTCGAACCATGCTTTTAGGTCTTGTTTCATGTCCCGTGTAATTCGGATCCGATAATGTGGCTGTAGCTGCCCCCTTAACTTCTCGTACAATCTAGACAAAAAGGCTCTGCCGGGTGCAATGACCCGGCATGCGAAATTAAGGCTCCCAACTAAGGACTGCAGAGACCGGACGGTGATCTTTGGGGCCAGGCTGCAGTCCTGAATCTTTGTCCTTAATTCTATCAATTTTTTCTTGGGCAATCTGGACAATTTTAATTTGGTGTCTAATTCTATCCCTAGGTACGTGAGTACTGGGGTAGGACCTTCGGTTTTTTCGGGTGCTAGGGGTATGCCCAATTCGTCTGCCATTTCCTGGAATCGCCGTATTGCGATTGCACATTCGTCTGAACGGGGAGGAGCTAAAAAGAGGAAGTCATCCAAGTATTTGGTCACTTCTCCGCCCCTCCAGCGTTGCTTAAAAATCCATTCCACGAGGGAACTGAATCGTTCGAATGCTGAACAGGAAATGGAACATCCCATAGGCATTGCCCGATCATAATAGTATTTCCCCTCGAAGTGAAAACCTAAGAGGTGAAAACTATTAGGGTGCACTGGTAGCAATCTAAATGCTGACTTGACGTCGCATTTTGCCAACAGTGCACCCTTTCCCATACCCCTTGCCTTCTCGACCGCCTGATCGAACGATGCATATTTGATGGTTGTCAATTCCTTTGGTATGGCATCGTTCACAGAGGCACCTCGAGGGTAGGACAAATGATGGATCAAACGGAATTCTCCTTGGGTCTTTTTAGGTACTATTCCTAATGGGGATAAAACCAGTCCTTGTATAGGGGGGTGATCGAATGGGCCCACTACTCTACCTTCTTTTACCTCCTTCCTAATTTTTGTCCGTACTAGTTCCTCTCTCCCTTCTATGGATTTCAGATTTTTTGCTTGGGCAGGGGGCTTGACTGCACTCGCTGGAATTATAAATCCATATCTAAAACCCTGTACAACGTACTCCACCTCTGCCCTGTTAGGGTGTGCTTGCAGGGCTGCCTCTAAAACCTCCACCTTAATTGGCGTCGGCCCCCTTTTGAGGGCGGGACCCAGACATCCCGCCTTGGTTATCTTTGCCTGTACCTGCTCCTGGACCGCTGCGGCCACCCCTACCTCGCTGACGGGACCGGTAACATGTGCTCTCAGGGTGGCCCCCCCCACAGCTGGAGCACGCGTGCCGAAACCTACACTGCTGACGGGTGCAACGGCCTACCCTGTTGTACTCATAGCAGGGGCCGGGGCCACCTTGGCCCCTCCTGCGGTTCTCTGCCCGGTAGGGTTCGTTTGCCGGAGCCACCCCACCTCGCACCAGTGGGTGACCACTATCTGATCGCGGTGCCCTTGTTGCGTCCACCATGCTCTCGAGCCAAATATCGGGAGCATGGTGGTCCCAGCGGAGGCCTGGGGTGTTTGCTGCCCTGTGACGAAATGCTTCGTCATAGCGCAACCAAGCCCCTGGGGGGCCCGTCCCCTGCGCTCTCCGCACAATATCGGCGTATTTGTGGAGCTCGAGGCCCCGACCCGGGTCCGCCTGCATGACGACCCCCATATATATGGCATAGGCAGAAGTCCAATTCGCCCAATTCCGGTCTGCTTTCGGGCGGCGAAATCGCTCTTTATCTTTGTCGCCTTCCTGCTCTGAGTGATCCACGATGGGATCACTGAACAGGAGTGCGAACAAATCCACATATTCTCCCCTCCATATCTTTTCCTTTGTTGCCTGCGTTAGGTGACTGCCAAATGGGGCTGCAACCGCTGGGATAACTCCCCCCGGGGGGCGAATAATTAGTGAAGGGGTAGTGCTAGTCGTCAAGCTGAATTCTGGGGGGGGGAGGGGGAGGATAGGGGTGGTGGTCACATTCTCGGGCACCACTGGTCCCGATTGGGACCGATCACTCGTCCCCGCCCCAGTGGGGTAACGAACGGGATACACCCAGGCCCATTCCCCGTCAATGTGCTGTAATCGTGGGTTAACTGCCTCTACCCTTTGTGTGGGAGTCAGCTGAGCCCTGTTCAGCTGACCCATTCCTGGCTCTAGTATCTCGGTAAGGCCTGCTCGCCCACTTTCGGTGTACGCTGTACCCCTGTTGTCTACCGATTGAGGGAATGTACTTTCCTCCTGCCTAGTGGATTGTAATGTCACCCTATGGGTGGGGGTCTCACCTTGCGCCATTCCAGGCTGTGGAAGGGTTCTACCGGGCGGCTCGGCGTTGTCTTCTGCTTCGTGCCTGGCCGAGGGGCCTCGCAGCGCTTCTTCGAGAGCGACGATCCTCTGCCACATTTCAAAATCGGTGTTCGTCCCCCCCTGGGCGGATTCGTTCAGTCTCCTCCTGGTTGCTGGGGGTTCATGAACAGTGATTAGTGTGGCTGGGTCCCGAGCCGCCACCACTGGTGGGGCAGGAGTAATTCTCCCGGGGGGGTCCTGTGTGGAGACCATTCCCTGGCCTACACTCTGCAAATAGTACTGGGCCATGCCCGGGACTCCCATTGGATCCCCTTGGGCACACATGTGCCCAGTCGTGAAAGCCAGCCCAGCCGGGCTGGGTGAAAAATGGATTTGGGGGACCGTTGTGTGGGCCCCGGCCTGGTACCCCCTTTCATGCTCGTGACTGTGGTCGAGCGCCCCCTGGCCGGCCGGCCACTGGGGTGTGGGGGGCCCACCTGATCCTGTTCTGCTGGGACCTGGGGTGGCCTGCTCTACTCTGGGCCCTGCCTCTCTCCCCCTTATCTCCTCTCTAAATCTTGCCGGAGGGATCACCGGCCTACTGCCCCTCCTAGGGCCCCCCTCAGGTACGGGGGGAGGGGTGGAATCCCGCCCTTCCTGTAAGGGGCCCCTTTGGGGAGGGTGATCTTGACTCCCTCCCAGTGGCCCCTGCCCCCCTGATGGGTAGGGCTGAGGGCCTGGCCTCGAAGGCCCGGGTTGCTCCCAGGGGGGTGGGCATGTGAGGGGAGGGCCCCGCGCCTGCATCATGGCCTCACAGGCCGCCAGGCGCTCCATGAGTTGTTCCCGGGTGGGGGCCCCATCCCCCTCCCCCGAGCTTTCCCCCCGGGGGTTACTCTCCTGACCGCCTCATTGGGGCTTCTTCGGGGCCGCTTTTTTCTTGGTGCGGCCCATCTCGCTCCCCAAACCGGTTCTTTATGAGGTTTTTTTTTTTTTCTTGCTTTTTGTAACGGCAGCAGCAAGCTCTCCTTGCTGCTGCGTTGCTCTCCCCCGACGATCTGCCGACACGCGGCCAGGAACTGCTCCGCCCCTTCTAAAGGGGGCGGGGCTTGTCCTTGATTTCGGCGCGGCGTCTTTCCCGCCGCGCGCAGTCTGCCTGGCAACAGACTCTCCGGCCAGAGCGCTCTAACGCGCTCCGCCGGCAACAAGCTCCGTCCTGTCTCTTCCCTCTCATGGAGGGGGCGGGACAATAACCCCGTCGCCGACATGCGGCGGTGAAGGGGACTTCTGCTGTCTTGTCTGAAGTTCTGTGCATGCATCACAGTTCCTTACTAACTCTTTGATGTCTCCATTCATGTTCAGCCAGAATACTACATCCCTGGCTTTTCGTAGGCAAGCTTCCATTCCAGAGCGGCTGCTATGTATTCAAGACAGGGTCTCTCGTCATATGGCTTCAGGTATGATGATTCAGTTGCCTTTAAATATAATGTTGTCTTGTACACTGAGCTCGCCACGGTAGTTCCAGTATTGTTGAGTGGCCGCAAGGGCCTTTTCATGAGTGTCTGGTCATCCTGTTAAAATAACGAATGTCAGGGTCTGTAACTCTTTGTCCAGTAGTGTATGATCACGGACTCTCTCTAGTCCCAGCCATGAAATGGGAACGTAGTTGGCTTGATTGATGCTTTCTATTTCATTTTGTGTTTCACTTCTTTCAAGTATGTTGAGGACTTAATATTCCAGTCCAGGTGTGTCAGGTTCTTCAGGCAGTGCTGCTCTAGATAGGAAGTCTGCTATGTACATTTCAGTTCCCTTCTTGTAATGTACATCCAGCTGGTAGCGCAGTAGCCTCAAGAGCATTCGCTGCAGGCATTTAGGAGCTGATAGCAGTGGTTTCTTTAAATGATCCCAAGAGGCCGTGATCACTTTCTACGTGTACTCATTTTTGACCTTGGATGTACTGATCAAATATTTCACAAGCAAATAGTATTGCTAGGCATTCTTTTTCAATCTGTGCATATCGTCGTTCAGGTGGAGAAAAGGATCTTGAAGCAAAAACTACTGGCTGTGCGTTTTTCAGGAGGACTGTCCCAAGTCCAGTTTCACTAATCGCACTGTGTAGTAACCTCTTCATTTACATCGTAGTATTTCAGCACAGGGTGTCTGGTGACCAAGATTTTAATCTGGCTGAAAGCTGTCTCATGCTGGGGAAGCCAGGTCCACATTGCACCTTTATCCAGCAGGTGTCTAAGCGGTTTGCATGCAACAGATAGAGAGGGGAGGAACTTGGCCAGGTAATTGACAAATCGCAAAAGCCGCTCCAGAGACTTGGAATTTGTAGGTTTGGGAGCTTGTTGTACTGCCCTTACTTTCTCAGCATCTGGGCGCAGGCCTTCTGATGTTAGCAGATGTCCCATGTATGGTACTGTGGTAAATTTCAGGCCGTTTATAGACGAGACAAAAAAGGCGGCTGATCCTTTGATCAGCCGCCTTTATTTGCGCTCGTCTATCCGTTCTGGCTGCATGTTATCCCACATCGGAGGGGGCAGGCGATCCTGCCCCCTCTAATGCGGATCCCCGAAGTGCCGGCTTAACGTCGCACTTCCGGGTTCCCTGGGCCTGTGCGCATGCGCGGACAGGCGCGAATGCACACAAAGACTCTGCCGTGTCTGAACAGCAGACACGGGAGAGAGAGGAAGCCGGGGGACAGATGCCGGCGCTGGATGATCCCGCTTCTCAGCGGGATCGTCTATCAATGCCCTCAGCCTCATCTTTTTTTCGTTGAGTTTCAGTTTGACTTCCCTGGCTCTTTCTAGGAGCTTAGTGAGATTGATGTCATGCTCTGTTGTTGCTTCTTCCATAGTTTCTCCACATCCATATACTAAAATGCCATCTGCTATGATGCTAATGCCCTTGAGATCTGCTAGGACATCTTGTTGGGGACGCTGATATCCCTCTGCTGCAGGTTTGATTCCGAATGGCATTCTTAGTCATCTGTATCGGCCTGCTGGTGTCCATTTGTCCAAAAGGTGGTGCAGTAACTGCTTTCTTCATCTAGCAGGATTTGCCAGTAACCATCTTTTGCATCCAGGACTGAGAAGATTTTTGCTTTGGCAAGGTCTGGTAAAAAAATGTCTATTGTGGGCATTTGGTAGTGAGTGCTCATCATGCCTTGTTTAGGTCGCTGGGATCTATGCATATGTGAAGCTTTCCTGGTTTTTCTATGGCTACGTCCCCTTTGCTGCCACAATGGCGGCGATGGGGTAATTGTCCGGCCCCCTCCATGAGAGGGGAGGAGACCAGATTCAAATGAGGCTCTGGCGAGCACGTGAGAGCGCTGCAGCCGGAGAGGCTGTTACCAGGAAACCAGAGAGCGTGCACGAATGCACGCTGCGCTCAGGAGTTGAACGAGCCCTGCCCCTTTTAGGAAGGGTGGAGCTGTTCTGGCCGCATGAGTGGCAGATTGAGCGGGGACAGAGATGAAGCAGCAGCAAGGGGCTCTTGCTGCTGCGCTCAGCCTCGTGGTCGTTTGGGGACTCCCAAACAAGAAAAATTCAAGAAGATGGGCCGCACGAAGAAGAAGGGAGCGGCGCAAAAGACACCCAGCCAAACGAGGCATAAGGGCAGTAACCCCCAGTGAGGAGGCATGGGGGAAGGGAATGGGGCTCCATCCAGAGAGGAGCTTATGGAGCGCCTCGCGGCCTGTGAGGCCATGCTTCGGGCCCGGGGCCCAGCTCCTATGCAGTTCACTGCCCTGGAGCCAGGGCCATCCAACCTAGGCCCTACCCCTCTCTTAGCGGGGTCCCCGGAGGCACAAGGACAGCCCCAAGGGGATATTCCCCAGGGGGGGCAAATGCAAGGAGGGGCAGAGGCCACTACCCCCCCCCCCCGCCAGGGGAAGGAACCAGAAGGGGCACCAGGGTGGTGAAGCCCCCAGCCCGATTCCGTGAGGAAGGGGGAGGCGAAGTAGGCCCGACAAGGCCCAGAGCAGGGCAGGCTCGGCCTGGGCCTAGCAGGGCAGCCAGAGAACCCCCCCCCCCGCACAGCAGAGGCCAGCTGGCCAGGGAGCTCACAACCCCAGATATGAGCAAGGGGGGGGAGGACCAGGGAAGGGCCCACACCACAGTGGCACAGATACATGCCAGCCCCAGCCTGATGAGGCTGACCTGGGTGACCGGGGATCCGGGTGCCCAGGGTGACCAAATGGGGGTCCCTGGATTGGCCCAGTACTGGTTACAGGGGCATGGCATGGTAGCCGCAGCTGCACCGGGTCCCCCGATGAGATTTCTGGTAGCCCCACATACGGCGGCAGGACCCGATGGGTTAACAGTAACACCTGTTTATGAACCCCCAGTGACTCGGAGGCGGATGGAAGAACCGGCCCAGGAGGGGACGAGTACTGACTTCGCCATGTGGCAAAGTATCATCGCCCTTGAGGAAGCGCTCCAACATCCCCCAACCAGGCAGGAAAGGGGGGACGATGCCGTGTCGCTGCGAAGGACCCCCACTCAGCTTGAAGTGGCACAAGGTGAGACTGGCACCCAAGGGGGGATCATAATGCCCACCAGGGGGAGGGAAGGACTAACCCCCTGCGAGGGGCACAGCATAGGAATGTCACAGAATGAAAGCAGGCGGTCAGCCCCTAACATTAGAACGCAACAAGGGAATAGTCAGCCGGAGATGGCTCAACCAACCCCGGCACGAGCATTAGACCCTGCAAGCCCCCGACTCGTACAGGTAGATGGAGAATGGGCATGGGTGTACCCTGCCCGTCCCCCTGTTGGTGTGGGGATGGGAAACGAGTTACACCCAGTAGGTGTCTCGGGAGGGAATTCGGCGACTTCCCTCCTCCTTCCCCTTCCCCCACCGGAGACCAACCCGATGCCAACTAGTGCCGAACCCGGGCCGGCTCCAGTCATTCGCCCACCAGGAGGGGTAATACCAGCAGTCGCAGCCCCGTTTGGGAGCCACCTAACAGTGGCAACCAAAGAAAAAATATGGAAAGGAGAGTATGTGGATTTGTTCGCACTCCTGTTCAGTGATCCCATAGTGGATCATTCGGAGCTGGATGGTGACAAAGATAAAGAAAGATTCTGGCGCCCCAAAGCTGACTGGAACTGGGCAAACTGGACCTCCGCATTTGCCATATATATGGGGGTCATCATGCAGGCAGATCCAGGGCGGGGCCTCGAGCTCCACAAATACGCTGATATTGTCCGTAGGGAGCAGGGGACGGGCCCCCCGGGGGCTTGGTTGTGCTATGACGAAGCTTTTTGTCATAGGGCAGCAAACACCCCAGGTCTGCGTTGGGATAATCACACCCCAGATATCTGGCTCGAAAGCATGGTGGATGCCACAAAAGCACCTAGATCAGACAGTGGGCATCCCCTAGTACGGGGAGGTGTTGCACCCGCAAACGAACCTTACATGGGGGAGAGCCATAGGAGAGGCCAGGGGGGCCCCGGCCCATGCTGGGAGTACAACAGGGCTGGCTGGTGCAACCGTCAGCAGTGCAGGTTTCGACACGTGTGCTCCAGCTGTGGGGGGGGCCACCCTGAGAGCACATGCTACTGGCCCCAGCAGCAACGTAGGGCAGGCTGAAACGGCCCTGGAGGAGGTAACGGGAAAGATAACCAGGGGGCCATGGCTGGGTCCCGCCCCCAAAAGGGGGCTGACGCCAATTAGGGTTGACGCTTTAGAGGCAGCCCTACGAGCGCACCCTAACAGGGCCGAAGTCGAATATGTGGTGCAGGGCTTTAGACAGGGATTTATAATTCCAGCGGGCACAGTGAAGCCCTCGGCACAAGTAAAGAACCTTAAGTCCATTGAAGGCAGGGAAGAACTGGTGAGGAAGAAAACAGAGAAGGAGGTAACTGAGGGCAGAGTCGCAGGACCATTTGATCACCCCCCTATGCAGTGCCTGGTCTTATCCCCATTAGGAATAGTACCTAAAATGACGCAAGGAGACTTTCGTCTGATCCATCACTTGTCCTGTCCTTGGGGTGCCTCAGTGAATGATGCCATTCCAAAAGAATTGGCAACCATTAAATATGCATCCTTCGACCAGGCAGTTGAGAAGGCTAGGGACATGGGAAGGGGTGCACTGTTGGCAAAATGCGACGTCAAGTCAGCATTCAGATTGCTCCCAGTGCACCCCAATAGTTTTCACCTCTTGGGTTTTCACTTCGAGGGGAAATACTATTACGACCGGGCAATGCCTATGGGGTGTTCCATTTCCTGTTCGGCATTTGAGCGATTCAGTTCCCTTGTGGAATGGATCTTCAAGCAATGGTGGGGGGGTGGGGAAGTCACCAAATACTTGGACGACTTCCTGATCATAGCCCCTCCCTGATCAGACGAATGCGCAACCGCATTACGGCGGTTCCAGGAAATGGCGGATGAACTGGGCATACCCCTTGCCCCTGAAAAGACAGAGGGCCCATCCCCAACAATCACATATCTCGGGATAGAATTGAACACCGAATTGAAATTGTCCAGCTTGCCCGAGAATAAATTGGTAGAATTAAGGAAAAAGATTCAGGACTGTAGCCTCGCCCGCCTAGTGGGGAGCCTCAATTTTGCATGTAGGGTCATTGCACCCGGTAGAGCATTTTTGTCTCGACTGTATGGGAAGCTCAGGAGGGACTTACCGCCCCATTGTAGGATCCGAATAACTCACGAAATGAAGCAAGACCTCAAAGCATGGACTGAATTCTTGGCAGAATATAACGGCGTTAGTTTTTGGAGGGAGAAGTGCTTGCTTCATAGCGACCTACAGGTCCACTCTGATGCCACAGGAGGGGCAGGGTTCGGAGTGTATTTTAAGACCAGGTGGTGTGCTCAAGCATGGCCGCCAGAGTGGCATGCGGCGGGAGTCACGAAGGACTTAACATTCCTCGAACTGTTCCCCATAGTGGTAGCAGTACTGCTGTGGACGGGCCAATTCGCCAATCACACAGTATTATTTTGGTTTGACAACCTGGCAGTGGTCCACATAGTAAACACCTTATCCTCCCGTTCCCCCCGGGTTATGACACTGGTCTGGGCCTTAGTTGGGGCATGCCTGTGGAACAATACACTGTTTACAGCTCGGCACGTCCCAGGCATTGACAATGGCATAGCCGATGCCCTCTCTCACTTTCAGATCAAGCGATTCCAGGAACTAGCCCCAGAGGTCAGAGAATTCCCCGACCCCATGCCACCAGGGGCTTGGAGCCTTGGGAATTAGAGCTACAAAATACCATTAAGGGATCCCTCGCCCCCAGAACACGGGCAGCTTACGGTAGGGTTTTCCATGAGTTTCAAGGGTACAGGGCTATCAATGGATGGGGGATGGGCTTTCCTATATTGGAATCTGAAGTTCTTCAATTTGCCATGTCACTTAGAACTAAGGGTCTAGCACCCGGCACTATTGGAGGGAAAGGAGCGGCCCTCACGTTCGTTAGCAGAATGAACGGCCACCCCTCCCCAGATAAAGGTTTCTACCTGAGGCACATGCTAGAGAGCTGGGCAAGATCAACCCCACCCCTGGATAACACCCGGGCCCCTATAACTATCCCCATACTGGTGCGCATCATTGGCACCCTACCTGAGGTGTGCTATGATAATTTCGAATCACAATTGTTCACCACAGCCTACACAACAACATACTTTGGGGGATTTAGGATTAGTGAGGTAGTTCCGGCATCCCGTTAGGATCATAGCAACGGGGCCTTCATGATTGAAGACCTTAAATGTACACCTCTAACAATACAATTGAGGTTGAGATGGTCAAAGACCGACCAGAGAAATAGAGGAACAAACGTTGAATTGTTCAGGTGTGGGGATCAAGGAATATGCCCAGTCGAGCAAATGAAGAGATACATCGGCCCAGTGGCTGGTACATTATTCAGCCATGAAAATGGCTCGCCCTTGACAACTTACCAGTTTAATGCGATACTCAGAAGTACCCTGACCAGATTAGGCCTATCCCCCAGGGATTACGGGTGCCACTCATTTAGAATAGGAGCTGCCACAACAGCAGCAGCAGCAGCAGGTTTACCAACTGAAGCCATTAAAGCAATAGGCCGGTGGCATTCCGGTGCCTACAAGAAATATATCAGACCACACCCGCAATAATCAGTTATTTCTCCTGTACTTAGGACCTAGGTGCTTCGTGGCTGAGCGACGATTGACATGGATCATGGGTCACAGCCTGGTGCGGTGGGCCGGTAAGGCCGCGGCTGAGAGCCAGTGGGCGTGCCAACCAGGCCTGGGAGACAAGGCAATTATTAACTCGTATGGAACGGGAGGCATGTGTTGGCACCAGCTGATCCCCAAGCTCAGGTCTCTCCGCGAAGGAACCACCGCAGCTCCGCACATAATAATAATTCACCTAGGGGAGAATGACATCCCGGCAAAGAAAGGGGTTAATCTTATAATTAAAATGAAGCGAGATTTAGCATATGTTAAAAGTTTGTTCAAAGAAGTTCAGTTAGTTTGGACCAGTTTAGTACCTAGGCTCAAATGGGGTAGGGCTATTAATGCAGCCAAATTCAATAAAACGAGACGCAATATTAATAGGGAAATAGCAAAATGGATCACGAGCATAGGAGGAATGACCCTCCGACATGCAGATATTGTGTATGGGTGGACTGAGCTCTTCCGAGAAGATGAAGTGCATTTGTCCACAGCAGGGAACGAGCTATACTTGGCAGTTCTGGCCCAGCAATTGAAAGTACTGTTGAGTTTATAGGCGGTGGGTGCCGGGGGAGCCCTGGCGGACTCCCCCTTTGTGGCGGGGGCCCAGTATGGTATGGTAGGTTAAATAGGATAGAAATTAATGAAACAAGTCATCTCCTTAAGAGATGGGGAGGTGACACCCAGTGCCAGGCGCAGGCAGCACGCACTGGGGTTATGCCCCTGGGAGGGGTACTGCAGTTCAGTCAGTAAGTACCTGCACGGTCTGCTGACTCAGCGGGTACTCGCCTCCTTACTCAAGCCCACAGTTGGGACGCTCCCCCTTCGGCCAGAGCCAGGGTGCTGTCGAAGGGGAGCCTTGTTTGTGTTGGAGCTGGCACGGGAAGGCACATCCCGGCCAGTGCCGAGTTATAAGAATCAATTAGCTAAGCATACTGGACCCATATTGCTTGTGCAATCACCCACCGTCTTTGATATGGTTGAATAAAGAGTGCGGCCTGATTTAATCCAGCACTTGGTCTCTGTGTCTTATTGGGGGGTGTGGCGACAAGTCCCCTTCGCTGCTTATCCATTCTGTAGGTTCTGTCACTTTGGTGATGATGAGATCCTTTTCTATTTGTTTTATAGTTTTCAAGATTTTGTCTTTTAATGCTATGGGGACTCTGCATGGTGGATGTTGCACTGCTTGTATTGTTTTGTCTATCTGTAGGTGTAATGTGCCTCGGAGACACCCTAGTCCTTCAGATACATCCCCATAGTCTTTAAGGATTTTTTTCTATGGGAAGTTCACTTGGTTATATTTTCCTTTGGAGACCAGCTTCTTCTTGGTTGTGAATTTATTGTATGAATTTAGGTGAAAAGTTTAGTGTCACAAGATTCATGTATTAGCTTGTGCTGGCTGACAGAAGTGGCTTTTGTTTGGAGTGCACAACTTGGAATTCCAGCTGGTATACTTTCCCTTGGTGTTCTGCCTGTAAAACACACTGTCCTAAGGGTTTGAGGACGGTGCCATCATATAGTCTCAGCCTGGATTTGCTTTGTTGCAGCTCTGCTCGTCCATCTTGCATGATACTGCGAAAATCTTTGTATCCCATCACATTCACAGAAGCTCCACTGTCTATTTGGCATTCAATCTCTTGTTTTTTCCATGCTTTCAGTGTTGCTTTGCAAGGTGCCAGCACGAGTTTCACAAACCATTTGGAATTCTGCACATGTATTGTCTTGATATCGTATGTAGAAGATAGCACTGTCAGGATTGCTGCTTAACTCATCATTGTCCACCTCTATTTGGTGTGTTGTTTTCCTTTGCTTGCTTTGTCTACACACTAGGGGTGGGAAACCGGTAGAATCCGGTATCCGATAATGCCGGTATCGGACGTACCGGCATTATCAGATTCGACCCGGTAATCCGGACCGGGTACCGGATTCCGGGGTACCGGATTTTTTTTGCATTGCAGCCATTTAAAAATGGCTGCAATGTAAAAAAACTTAAAGCCCCAGCAAA